>CM034152.1:490671473-490922988 GCA_019776745.2 Taxus chinensis | reverse complement strand
GCATTCGCGGAAAAGAAATTTGGTTGCGAACAAAAAACACCATTTTCCTGAACCCAAAGACTCAACAAACAAACCAACACCACCCAATTCTAATGCATTTTACTGCTTCGAAATAAAAAGGAGAGAGCTGTACACACGGTGATGGTCAAATCCAAGCACGTCTAGTACCAATCAAAAACCCCCATATAAGGAATAAAACGAGCCCAATCAATTATACTCCTTGGGAGAAACTTATGGTGTGATTTAGAAAATTGCTGAAAAAATTGCTCAAAGCAGGAGCTATCACGTGCCTCATGTTAACCTACTCAGGTTTGATTACACACACGCTATTCCTATTGGTGTAAAAAAAATGACTTTGTAACTTCCAATCACGTGAAGGGGACACAGTCACGAAAAACTGCAAGATGTGGAAAACAGTAGTGTAGGAAAATGGGTTTGATGCAGGGGAATAACTCTCGATAATCCTAATGACCCTGCTAACTGAAATTGAAAATCTTCAACAAACCATTCACAACCCACTCAGCTAACATAAAAACCAATATATCTTAGCCAAGGAGAGTGTTCAAGAAATCCATTGCAGTTTTTTTACTCCCAACCAAAGCTTCTATCGAGGAAATTTGAATCAAGCCTCGCACTAATGCAGGGATCAGCACCACTTCACCAACATAAAGACACGATGATAACTTCATTCCTTTACCATAAAGGAATTAACGCGCCAAGAGTTCTCTTCTCATGAATGAGTCTTCTTCACACACATCCTTCAAGATTGTGAGTGGATGTTATCTAACTTATCTATTCCCAAACATATCCTTTCGTCACTCTTGCGTAAAAGAGAAGGCTCGCCACTGTTTCTGTCATCCTAGAGAGAAACCTCTCAAACCCGACATCACCAAACTCCATTAATCATGAGGATCCCCTCAAACCATGCTCCCTACATTTAGTTCTTCATAACTAAATCTTTCAGCGACGGTTTGACTCGTAATACCATTGATACAGGACTATTTACCCCCTGTATCACACCACAGTGGACCAGAATCACACCCACCTCTCCCGCCAGACAACAAGTTCTCTTCACCGTGAAGAGTGTAATCCCTTAGAAGATAGATGAGTCATAGGGGAGTGTTGAGGACACCATGCCTCTACTCAAATGCAGATTGGGACCGATCCAGACACTCTTCATATACCCGAAGTGTTACAAAAGTGCAAAATGCATATGTCATATCTTCACCCTTCGTTCATACCAAATTATCATCCACCCTCATTAACCTAACCAAACCTTTCACTATGCGTGGAAATTCACCAATACCCAGCTAACACACCCACATAAATGGTTAGATTATCCAAAAAAAGCCGGCCATACACATAGAGAAGGACCCAATCTCCGCAAGTCCAAATGTTCACTTGCAAACTAAAACCCTCGTCATCACCACTAACTCTCTATATGGGACCTCACCCCTCCACCTTGCCTCACTACATCATACCGCCTGTGTTTTCTAAAGACTTGCACCCTTCTGCCACAATACAGAGATCCAGGGTATATCAAACCGTCACCCCAAGTATCTGTCCACCTACCATCTAAAACAAAAATCAACGTTAAAGGATTTGTTACCGTCCTCATCTTTCCCGTGGTTATTTCCTGTCACCACATCATATCTGACTTATCATCTACCTAGTAAACGACTCTGCCGCAAAGAAGCCACGCTAGTTACAACCAATCATTCAAAACCCCTTGTCTAAACCACCACACGATGACCAACCATTACCCAGCCATTACCAAACCCCACCCAACAATAGCCTCATTTTACTCTGACTTGACCCACTCAAAGGATTTACGCCAAGATCCTTGATATGATAGTGGAGAAGTGCCATTTCCTACCCCCACGTAGCCCCTATGATTCATCTAAAACCTCAACCTATAGGTTATGACGAGTCTAAAATATGTGCTTACCCCACACACAGGACATGATGTAGAGGATGCAAATATTTGAAGCCATCTTAATCAGTCTTCTATCTCGGATAGGAACGGGTAAGAAAGACAGCTTACGAAGGGAAAACCCTTTAGCTTCATCCCCTCTCCTATACCACTGTCCCCCCTCACAAGATCTATCATCATTATTGCAACCCCACCTCTCGAACATAATGAATTATCCCTGTATCTCCTCTTCGTGTCACGAGAATAAACATGATTAGTATTGCTACTCGAGGGTGAAAAACAATGGGAAAGCTAACCGAAAAAGCACTCCAGGGCCTCTCTTTCTCATCCCCATCCTGATCGCAACACCACCTAAAGTGGGGATTGGACTGCCTACCCCATATCTAATGGATTTCCCACCGTCCAATGATCAAACAGCTGCACCAATCACCTGTAAAAAATGAAACTGTATGATCCATTCAAACCTATGAATCTCATCGACAAGCTCTCATTGAGATCTCCAGGGGATAGAGGTCCCTACTAAGAAACCTTGGCCCAGTGCCTCCATCTTAAACCCCACCACGTTGCTTCTCTCACCAAACAACTCTACCACTTGTCCGTGTACGCAGCCGCTAGTTCAGTTTACTCCAAAGATGAATTGTCGACTTGGGCAGAAAGACCGAACCATAATCTTGTCATCTCAGCGTATGGTTGGGATATCCGAGTACATAGTTGTATGATTGATGGGGTGAGTGTGCTAGCCTAAACATCATCTTTCCAAAAATACTTCCAACAAATGCATAGCCCTTCTAGCGGAATGTGTGCCAACCCCACCATGTTGCGTTTCATTTAATGGTGCGATTACTTCTCTTTAGGCCACTGTGATCCTAACATTCGTTTTTGTAGGGCCATGTACCTTACCCAAAATCTTCTATGTCCTTGAGAGAGAATTCCAATACCACATGTGTTAGGCCGCCTTGTATCGAGAGCTATGGGATCTGGTTCCCTACCCTTACCTAGATGCATAAAATTCGAGTATGAGGGGAAGTCTACACTGTAAAATTGATGCTCTCCCCTTATTAAAAACCTGCAATATGTTATATCGTCCTAATGATGTGCTTGTACCAATCAAGGCACCCCATTCATCTAACCCAACCTCTACTTCGACCACACCTCAACCTCCACCTCAACCGCACCTACACCTTTAACCAATGAAAACCACCGCTACAATAACGTCCTTCCCAGCGGACAAACATCCCAACCTCAGATCCCTTGGTAGATGTTTTCAACACCTTCCGCGGGGGAGTATCGCCTTATATAAGTTAGAACCTTTCCCATACCCCACAAGAGTATGGACAGTTTACATGCACATCCCTACCTACGACTGTCGTGTGGGGGAAGTAATCTCCTATGGACACCTAATTACCGTACCAACCCTACAGTATGGGGGTGTCAACACATCCTCTGTCACCCCTGAACCTCCCCTTGGTGTGGTTCCCTTCCAATCTGATTTTCAATATCTAATTAATCGTCATTTTTCCCTCACCTTCCTAACGCACTGTGCTTGGAAGGGCTTCGGTTTCAATATTTATGAACAAGGCCGACATACGATCATTCCCGTGACTACATGCAAACACAAAGATCATCGTGGTCTTGGATTCTCTAAAACCACCTACATAGAGAAACCAAGAAACCACATATCCGTTGTATCCAGGAAGATGAAGAAGTCACCTTTCTGACCATCATCAACCCATTTTGCCATCGTCACCCACAGAGTCGATAGACCCGGAATCTATCCCTCCTAGATTTTTTTTTCATAAACGCTATCTTCTTGGGTCCTCTCATTTATCAACATGATAATGAAGACCCATCTTCTTTTCCCATTTTTTATCCAGACATGATTAAGGAAGACTCACCTTCAATTAATGTTGTTGAATGCCAGGATGACGAATCCATCCTCACTTATCTTGGTGCGGACGACTCTTATATTCAACGTGCCTTACCATCTGAAACTCAAACCATGTTGAATGAGTTGACTATAGAAATCAACATCCACATAGAGGACGATCCTCACATTGTGAAGATCAGACATTCTCTTAACGCATTAGAACAAACTACCTTCACTACCTTCTTCTATGCCCGTAACCAAGCTTTCTCTTGGTCCTACGCTGACATGCCAGGAATTGATCCTGACATCACTATCCATAACATTACTCTGAAACCTGACTCCAAACTAGTTAAACAGAAACTGAGAAAAATGCATCCACGCATTTCCCTCTTGGTCAAAGAAGAGCTTCAATGACTCCTTTTTGTTTTCTTCATCTTACCTATTGACTATCCTCAATGGATTTCTAACATCATACATGTCACTAAAGCAACGGGGGGACTTCAGATATGTATGGATTTCCGGGACCTTAACCTCGCTTGCCCAAAAGATGACTTCCCCCTACCAAGTATTGATCAACTTGTTGATCTCACTATGGCTATGAGATGCTTTCTCTCATGGATGGCTTCTCGGGATACAATAAAATTTTGGCAGCCCCGGCCGATCAACATAAAACCGCCTTCATAACTCCTTAGGGAACCTTCTACTATCGTGTCATGCCGTTTGGCCTTAAGAATGCTAGTGCAACCTATCAGTGGGCTATGACTTACATTTTTCATGACATTATGCACACTATCCTTGAGGATTATTTCGATGATCTTCTTAGCAAATCTAAACATCGCAGTGAACATCTCAATGTTTTAACCATTATTTTTGATCGCCTGTTACAATACTGTTTTCGTCTTCAACCAAAGAAATGTGTCTTTATTGTCCTTTCGGGAAAACTCCTTGGTTTTATTGTCTCTTTGCATGGCATCGAGGTTGATCCAGCTAAAGTCAAAGCTATCCTAGAAATGCCCCCACCCACTAACCTCAAACAATTGTGTAGTTTATAGGGAAAACTCCAATCTATCTAGCATTTCATTTCAAAACTCTCGGATTGATGTCAACATTTTCATCATCTCCTTGAAAAGGACATTGTCTTTCAATGGAGTGACGAGTGCCACCAGGTATTTGAGGCTCTTAAAGCCTATCTCTTGCAGCCACCCGTGCTTATCCCACCTCAGGACGATCGCCCTTTCTACCTTTACCTTTTTGCCACTGACCATGTTGTAGGAGCCATGCTTGCACATTGTGACTCTGAGCATTGAGAACAAGCCATTTATTACATAAGTTATACTCTTATGGATTACGAGACTAGGTATACACATGTAGAAAAGTTGTGCCTAGCCCTATCGTTCGTGGCAACCAAACTCCGACATTACCTCCTGAATCACAAAAAATTTGTCATCACCAACGCAGACCCCATCCATTATATGTACGCCAAACCTCATCTAAACCAATGCATCACCCAATGGCTTATGCTCCTTGCCGACCTCGACCTTGAGTTTGTACACCAAAAATCAGTCAAAGTACAAACTATCGCAGACCAACTCATGGAAGCCCCTTTACCTAGGGAACAATTTACCAATTTTACTTTCCCTAACGAACTCATCACAACTCTTTCACTCAGTGAGGAGTTGTATCTAATGACCCTCTTCTTTGATGGATCCAAATTCCAGCGTGGTGGAGGGGCCATCGTTGTTCTCATTCCTCTAGATACTAAACCTATGCCTCTTTCATTCCGGCTCGATTTCCCCTGCACTAATAATACAGTGGAATACGAGGCCCTTGTTTTGGGTCTCCAGGTTGCGTTACACTTAGGTGTAAAGTCTATTAAAATTTTTGGTGACTCTCAACTGGTAGTCAATCAAGTTATAGGCATCTACCAATGTAAAAATGAGGAACTTCATAAGTACAAACATTACGTGGACTCACTTTTGACCTTATTTACTCATTATTCTATCCAAACCATTCCCCGCTCAACTAATAAATTTGCAGATACTATGGCTTGCTTGGCCTCACAAATTCCCGCCTCACCAACTGACTCTGACATATTTGTCTTGGTCCAACAAATCTTTGCCCCATCTTACTCAGTCTCAGATGTTTGCATGGTAAATAATGTGTCTGCTAATTCACAGGATACCTGGTATCACCAATTTCATGACTACCTTATAACCTCTGTTCTCCCACCTGACCTTACTAGTAATGGCAAACATGCTTTTCTTAAAAGTGTTTCTCATTATGTCATCATGGGGGGACTCCTATATAAACGTGGCTTTGATGGCATCATCCTTCGATGTCTAACCGGTGCGGAGGTCACCTATATCATCCAACAAGTCCATGACAAAATTTGTGGTGGACATTTTAGTGGCCTTGCCATGGCTAAACGGATCCTTCGCCTAGGCTATTATTGGCCTACTCTTAATAACAACTGCTATGAATATGTTAAGTGTTGTGCTATGTGTCAACAACATGCCAACCTTCAACATACTCCTAGCCATCCGCTACAGGTCACACGAGATCTTTGGCCTTTCTCATAATGGGGTTTAGACCTTATTGGTGAGATTCACCCACCCTCTTTGTCACCATTGGATAATCACAACAACTGAATATTACACTAAATGGGTGGAGGCCATTCCACTCATTTCAACCACAAAAGAAAAAATCGTAGAATTCATTAACCATCACATTATCTGTTGTTTTGGTGTCTCCTGATCACCTGATAACATATAATGGAAAATATTTCAAAAATAAGTTGTTACAAGACCTTTGTGACAAATTTGGTATCAAACTTAGTTTCTCATCACCTTATTATCCAAAAGCAAATGGTCAAGCCGAATATTCTAACAAAACCCTGACCAAAATTCTCATGAAAGTCGTTAACGATTCTGGGAAAAATTGGCCTAATCACATCCCCTTTGCCCTTTGGGCTTATCATACCAGCATTCATACCTCCACAAATGCCACACCATTTTCTTTGGTATATGGTACTGAGGTTGTCTTGCCTCTCGAAATACAAATACCCTCCCTAAGAATATCTCTCCAGGATATTCTCACCAATGATGATTTCCACCAAGAGCGGTTAGCCCAATTGGAGCTTCTTGACGAACGTCATCTTATAGCTCCTGGCCACCTTCAAATATATCAAAAGCACATCAAGTGTGCTTATGATAAGTGACTTCATGAGTGTACCTTTAAGGTTGGTGATCTTGTCGTCAAAGAGAATCAACATGTGACCAAACTAGAAAAGAGAAAATGTGGAAAATTTTCTCCAAATTGGATTGGGCCTTACATTATCACTCACACTTATGGATCAGGCACTTACCGTTTAGCTTCACTCAATGGTAAACCTGAGCCTGAACCCCTTAATGCCTTGCATCTTCGACCATTCTATTGTTGAATTTAGTGTTATATCACTTCTTATCTACCTTGCACTCGTCCCTTGAGCTCATTTACCACCTCATATACCTTGTTTCATGTATCTCAAAATAGAATCACACTCACATGGTTTGGTTATCATCTCCTCTTAAAGATGCCTTCCCCTTTTTAGTCTGGTCCATGACTTAAAAGTATCAAAATAACACATTCTCAATTATACAATTATGGGATATTCTTGAGTCAAACTTCCTACAAAACTAGATGCTTCATGCCAAACGGACATCTAGACCTCCAAGTTATACATAGACTACTCCCTCGAAGGACTGCTATACATAAAAGCCACATCTTCTATTAAAAATAGGCTACTCCCCCGAAGGACAACTATAGACAAAAGACGCATCTGCTACTATAAATAGACTGCTCCCTTGAAGGACATCTATACAAAGTCAGCCTCTATCAGAAGCTTCTTGCATTGATCAGCTTCGTGAAGAGCTCAAGAACAACAAAATGCATATCCCATATGGACTTCCCACATTGATCAGTCGATATCCAGAAAAATAAAAGTAGTATTCAAAAGCACTTTTGAGTCATGGAATTGTCTATTCAGGTTTGGTTCTCTTTTGTTAGCATAATCACCTTATAACAAGTTCTCTGCACCTCAGCTATACCATCCACCTCATCTCACCATTATTCAAAACAAAAAAACTCAAGGGATGTGACGTATATCTAATATATTGTGATCATACAACTCTTTTCACCTATCGACTTCTCACCTATGCAAGGTACCTAGGGATTCAAGTTCATCCTCCGATAATATGTGGTTTGTTTAGCTCTTTCCAACTATGGGACACTTTTCCCTCTTTTACCCGAATCTAGGATTATGTGTTGACCTTAATCAGGACACGGTTACCTAATACTTGGGTAAGCTAACCTTTGCTTCACCTATACCTACACCAATACCCCCAATACCGTACCAACACCAACAAAATTACCCTACCAATATCAATATTTTTACCAACCGACAAATTACCTAACCACAACCAAATTACCTGAATTCACCCCTCCCTGGTCCTAAGGGAGAACTACATCGGTCTGAGGCCCCTCCTTGCTTTTTGCAATGGGCTATGTAGGTAGCACTTAGGAGACATGGGGTCTCTCAAGGTTAGCTCAACCATCCCCTACCATAACCTATCATGTGTTGTAAATATAAATATTTTTGTGTATTTCTATTTGATAACATTCCTCTTTATCCTTTTTCAAAACAAACATTCAAAACACATCCATTCTTATTATTATCATAACTCAAATAAACATACATATTCAATTTTATTTAGATGTTAAACAAATACATCTTCTCTATCATCGACGCACAGGTCGGCATCCTTATTTATTCATCTACCCTTAAGAAATTCACTTAGACCCTTGTGCCTCATCCCAAACTAGGTGATGATCGTGATCGTCGACTCCGCTCACGTGACCTCTCCATCCTCAAAGGTGACACTGTTATTGGTTCCTCCCACTGATCTACCAATCTCTCATGTAACATATGAATATGTCCTCTCGCGTGGAGGAATCTCACCTCTAGTCTCTCCACTCGTGACTCCGCAACCAACCAACTAGGCCCAACCCAAGCCCACCACAACTAATCAATCGGCCCGACCCAAGGTCGCACCCAACCAATGAACTCGCATAAAAGAGAGACTTAGCTCCCTCTCACGCACCTTAGGTGAGTGCTCATCACCCACTGGGTGATAGGCCGGCATGCATGAGGTTCTTTTGTTATTAGTGGGGTGCAAAAATGACTACATCAAGAAGAAATATGGGTTAAGAATAATTTATTTAAAATAAATTAGTAAATAATTATGACGATGGGGGAAAATAGATGAAAAATAGAGGAAAAAGGTGGGAAAAGGTACCTGAAAGGTTCGTAAATTATCTCAGCATGGTGAAGAAGGGACCGTTGGATGACACGACATGCCCTAGCATGTGAAAATGAGTAAAAATAATTATTTTAATACAAAAATAATTATCATAGTGGATAGAAGAAGGTTAGAATGATCACGGCGAAGAAAACATGCCCCAGGGGCATCACGATGGGTTAATATACTCATTTGGGGTCGGTAAAACAATCACGACCAATTCATTTCAACCAGAGCTTCTGTAAATTTTTAACGCAAGAAAAATGAGAGCCCTGGAGTGAGATGGCAAGGATACCGAGGAGGTTGAGGCATGAGGATTGCATCTGGGAGTACATGTGGGACATTGTGGATGGACCATTCGTGAGTTCCCTAACCCCCCATTAATTACACATTAATTATGCTTTTTAGGGTTTTTTAGGGTAGGTAGGAGGAATTTTGACGCATGCACATAGGCGTATGCATCAGATTTATGGGTACACACATGCGCATACGTCAAAATTGACACAGATGCACACGTGCATCCATTTGTGGGGCTCAGGGATGCGCACGTGTTGTAGACACCAAATTTGTGTCTTATGACACCCTGTGCCCCGTATCTCATTTCGCAACCTAACCTCACCACCTAAACCTTACACAATTATTTATTAATTACCTTATAATTAATAAATCCACATCTCCAAACCTGCCCACCTCATTTTGCCACCTCATCATGACCTAGCCCTAACCCTAAACTAACCTAATTAAGACCTATAACTTGGTCTACATCCACACCCATGACTAATTATTCCTCACCCGCACCAAAACCAACCTAATAATGACTTGACCAAGCCCACAACTAATCCCTCAGGAGAAAAGGAGGGAAAGTTGGCTATTTTACTAAAAATAGCCCACTTTGACTTAATCGACATCGGTTCCTACTCGACCACCATCGGTTACGTAACCACCATCAGTTCCCTATAAATGACCTCCCCAAACCAAAAACAATGGATCGGAATTCATTGGAAAGATCTGGAATTCACTTGGAAAGACAGAGACAAGTGAAGAAAAGAGAAGAGTTTACAGAGAAGGACATCGAGCCCAAGACTACAACTGAGTAACTAGAGCACAGCGACACTCATCCAAGCATTGGGAGAGAAGATAGCTCACTTTTGATTGTCAGATCATCCCACCTAAGCCTTTCCTTCATCATCACAATCCTTAGACCTGTATCTCCATCAGGAACTAGTAAGTAAGTGTCTTGTACGTTTTTAAATACCATTTCTTGAACTTCTAATTCATAGTAATTATAAGCTCACTCCTAGATCTACTACCCGATAGCACGCTACATCTAACTTTCATTCCTCTACCCTTACATTACCCCCAAGAATAGCTCCCATACTCTCTGAGTCTTCTCCATCACCCTATTGCCTACCCCTAATCATTTACCAACCTTATAAACACCATAACCGCCTTACAACCAACCTTCATTGAAAGCCCCTAAATCACTGCCCCTACCGATATCGGTTATCAGCAACTGGTATCGGTGTTATAACCACAGTCGGTTATATAGTGACCGGCATCGGTCACTATGACTCCAACCAAAACCAGCCTTTCCTCTATTGCTTTTTAACAAGGTAACTAAAGTGTAATTTCATAATAACTTCTTGTGTTATCATTTGTGTTAATTCGTATTAAAAAGGGAACCGACCACCTTCGAAAGGAAGTCTAATATTTCTTGGGCCCAAGGCAGTTCCCTCATTTATTGTCTAACTAAAATCTGGTGGTCTTATATTCTTACTTGCAGGTAGTCCTTCCCAGACAAAAAAGTGTTCTTTGCAATTGGTCTGATCTCTCTCTACGGTACGCGCACACCCTCCCAACACTCAACAGGTATTCCTCCTAGCCCTAACCTTTATCTATTTTTCAAGAGAATGAAAGGATAAAAGCAACTCTATTCTAAGAATGGAAACATTCTGTGTGAAACACATGTACCTTCTCGGTAGAAGTAGGTACATGCATGTGTATCCATTGGGAAAAATGATTACATGCACGCGTATCCATAGAAAAAATGAAAGGGGGCACGTAAGCATTGGTTGGGGTTTGGGTAGAAACATGCACGTGTGTGCATCGAAATGGGTGTGTATACATCCTACATCAGCTTGCATCAAACAAGGAGGAGAAATTTAGTGCGTGTATGCATCCGTAGGGGCACGTACACATCGGTTAGGGTGCGCAGGTGCCAAAGGAGGCATGTATGTGCTAGAAGCATGCAAGAAAAAGACAACTAGCTAGAAAATAGCCATGTTATAGAAGAAAAAGGTGAGATTACCTTAGAAGAAAAGAATAGCTAGTAAATTAGATGTGTTAAAAGTTTTATTTTTCCTTAGAAAAATATTATAGAAATGTTAGATGTCTAACAATTGCATTGATTTTGTAGCGTATGTTACCTGCTCTTCAGACTCTTGAGTGCTACGACCGCTTGGTTGTGATAGAGGAGAATTTTGATGATGAGGATAAAGTGACCCTGGTGAGCTTTTTACACGTGACAGGACTATCTTATGTAGCTGAGATGTCCCAAATTACTTTAGATCATGACACAACAGAGTGCTGGCACAGCGAGAGCCAGTGCTTTCACCTTCTTACTGGGGTGATGACCATTAAATTAGAGGATGTATGGCACATCATGCGGATCATGATCCAAGGACAACTTATCGAGATGACGAGACACTGGAGTGACATTCAGCGTCACATCACACATTTGTTCAGTGTTCCCAACATATCATGGCGCGGGATGTCTATCAGACTATCCTGATGCATAGATGATCCAGAGTTAGACCGCATAGTGGTCTACATGATGGCTCTTGTCAGTGGAGTTCTACTCCCTGAAAAGACTAGTGCTTCATTTCCACTGGGACTCCTGGGAGTGATTCTAGGCTTGGTGGAGGGACAAACCTACTGCTGGGGTCAGTGCATATTAGCACATTTGTATTGGGATCTCCATCTGATCACCTACTACCGTCAGAAGATGGTAGGAACTTCTCATTTATTATAGATTTGGGCAATGGACCACATTGCTATTGGTCACCCCCTAGGTGTGCTGAGAGGTCGGGATCCTGATGAGCCTTCTACTATGGGTTGGGTCCCAACAGGGGATGATGTGTGACCCTTCATGGGGGTTACATACCATTACAGGCATGAGCTAGATGAGTTGCTCCCAGATACCATTTCTTAGAGGCCTTATAAACATTTTAAGTGGCCAGATGGTGGTCTAAAGCTCAACACTACCATAGTTGAGCATTTTATTTTGGGAAGCCGCAACTATGTGTGGGAGTTATACAGAGTGGATCAATGTCAGCGGTAGTTTGGCCTTACACAGGATGTTCCTAGGCCAGATAAATGGTATGCTCACAGAGCTAGAGAGCACTTTGATATGGGTCCACAGATTGGCCATAACAGAGCACTGGTTAGCTTTCGACAGGTGGCACCTGGTATTTGGGTGTCGCTTACGCAGATCAGAGATCTGGGTACTACGCTGGAGTATGGTCCATGGTACCATGGTGTGCTCCTGCATCATTTGAGCATTCCCAGAATGGCATATGATGTCAGCTTGAGACCTCCTCCAGTGGGGCCTCGTATTGGTGGCAAGGGCGGAGATGACAGTGATGATGATGATGATGAGGGTGGTCTTGTTGTACCCCAACATGTTAGAGGTGGGGGATAGGGTCCCCTTCCATAGCAGCCACAGGGACAGGGCCCTAGGCCCAGACCGAGATAGATATAAAGGGTCATGGACATAGTGTTTCCCCCAGTGGGCATTCCAGTGGGGATTTATACCCGTATTTAGTAGGTACTAGCAGCACAGGGGCCACCTTTTGATACCCCAAAGAGTAGCAGTGTGGGTGGGCAGCGAGCTTCTCTTCAGCAATAGTTACAGGTAGCCAATGCTGTTCAGTTATAGGTGGCTGATGAGAGAGATACAGTTAGGACCTAGGTACAAGCCCTCAAATTAGAGTGAGACCAAGCAAAGGCATAGATACAGATTTTGACAGTAGAGAGAGATTAGGCCCAGGCCACTCAGGGCAACGATAGTGTTGCATGGCAGAGTCAGGTGCAAGAGATGGCCACACAGGGGGCTCAGATATTGATCCTCCTACACCAGTCCCAGACTTAGGTATGGATGGTTGTGGCCTAAAGGGACCATATATATAACGGTCATAGGGTCTCCTAGCTTAGAGGGATGAGGCCCGAGCACAAGTGCAAACTGTTACTATAGAGCAGGATAGAGAGGTTTCCTCTTTGAGATAGGCTGAGGCTGATTTAGGCAGAGTGATAGGTGATTGAGATGTTTCCCTTTAAGAAGCCCTCACTTTAGGAGATGTTGACTTGATCCGTGATGCCATGAGGCTTGGTGGTGAGGTGTTACTCTACAGGACTACCTACTTCAGGGTAGCTCCCCTAGAGCATTGAGTGCTACACCCTCAACATTTAGAGACAAGCACGACAATGTCCAGGTCATAGAGATCAGGCCAATCATTGAGATCAGTTAGGTAGCCCATGCCAGAGAAGTCAGCTAGACAGGGACCATCTAGTTATCCTGGTGGTCCATCTAGTGTAGGTCCTCCCTAGCCACCATTGTTTTATTGACTAGGTGACAGACCTGGGAGCCTCGGCGAGCTGTGGTTGAGCTCAACTTTCTTCTTGTACATATATTCTTTATACATGCCTATGATATTCATTTTGATGATGCCTCATGATGAAGGCCCAATTCTTCTTGATGCATGCCCCTTTTTGATGGCATATTGCATCAATGATGTATTATTTTGATCACTGATTGGATAGTTATACATGTATATATGGAAATATTTGATGTATCATTTATATGATGGATTCATGATGTATGTTTGTTCTTTATTTCATGTATGTGGCATATTTTAGATTCAGAAATGTGTATACTTCCTACTTTCATATTTGATGATGTATCTGCAGATTGCATTACATGGTTTTAGATTCATGATTTAGTTCTAAGTTTTTATGCTAGCACTTGGGATGATACTAGATGATATTGGTGAGGGGGGGATAGATTAGTGATTATGCGCAACCCCTCTTGCCCCCATTGATGATACAATATTTGATGATTAGCTTAGCATACATGCATGATGTAATACTTAGAGTTTTTGTAGATATATGATGTAGTGAATGATGTTATAAATGTGATGAGATGATAGATGATAAATGTGATAAAAAACAACTGTGCAAGAACACACAAGCAAAATTTAACAAAACTAATCAAATATACACATGCTACTACTTAAACAAACACATGCACAAACCTCTAACAAGATATAAAATGAGATCTAATCTAAGTAAGAAAAAATGAATCCTAAAAGGAAGCACATTAACAAAGAAAGAAACCTACAACTTTTTACAAGCATGATAACCTTCAAATGTATGTAATGCAATGCTAAATTTAAATCAAACAAGATTCAAATTTCGATAAGCAAATGATCCATTTTAAAGAACTAACAATTAACAGACTAAGTACACTAAAACTATACAAACCAACAACTAAAAGTAATTAAAGCACTACTTTGTTTTTGCGGGACAACATTGACATATTTTCTAATGTTTTTGGGTTTCTCTAAGGAGATAAGTTTTCACGGCTACGTTTGTCACTATTTTGTCTAGATTTCCCAAAGATAACGTTGTGAGATGAATGTAGCTTTATCCCTAGAAAGGGGATTTTTCCAAATGTTTATATTTTTTGTGTATTATTTTCTGACCGTTTTTGTATTTTCCAAGGTCATGTTTTGAAAGTAATGTACAAGAAAAATGAAGTGTGGGTGCCCCCAGCGTGATGTCAGAATATCCAAAGGGCAGAATGCCATGCACGTATGTGTAGGAAGATAGCAAAGGGATTTTCATGCTCAGCGTTAGATAGGCATATACAAAGGTTATGTCCTTTATGTAGATATGAGAGAAAACAAACCAGGTCATGGCAAGGAAAAGGTGATCCTAGTAGGGTTCCTATACCTAGTAGAGAAATTTGTATCTAAAAAATTGGTAACGATTACCCGCCCTTTAGTAAGAGTAACTTGTGTTTGGTGAATACTCCTTGAGCACCAAAAACTGGTTTTCACTCAAAGACCTTCCCCCTGTGCCACAATTGGGTGGTTTTCACATGAGGAAGACCTAATTTTTCTTTACTATTTTCTCATTTTTCCATTTTTTTGCTCGTTTTTCTTTGTTTTCCAATTTTAGTTCTTATTTGGTATTCCCATCATGCCTAAGCATAAAATCACTTTAAGTGCATGGTGTTCATGGGTTCTGGAATCTCTTCACCATCTGAATATGCAAGTTTATAGGCCCCTGATCCATATTTTGCAATTACAACATAAGGACCTAACTAGTTAGCCTTGAACTTTTCTTTCCTTTCTTTGTCTTTAATGGTGTTCTTCTAATTTTCTTTGAGAACTAGATCCCCTACATCAAATTCCCAATTAATGATGCATTTATTATATCCTTTGGACACTCTATTTTGATAAACTTTTAGGTGATTGAACGCTTTGATATGCCTTTCATCTAATAGTTATAACTCTGCTAGGCGAGCAACTCTGTAGTCTTTATCTTTATCAAGATAGTCCCTAAGATATATTATCAGGGAGGGAAGATCCACTTCTAAAGGTATGATGGCTTCAGTGCCATAGACAAGTGAATAAGGGGTCACACTAGTAGGAGTGCGGATGGAAGTATGATAGGCCCAGAGGGTGGGATGTATCTGTAGATGCCAATTATGACCGGTTTTACTGACCATTTTCTCCATAATCCACACAAGGGTTCTATTGGTGGCTTCCACCTGTCCATTACCTTGAGGGTAATAATGGGTAGACCAATTAAGTTGGATATGGAAGCGTTGACACAATGTTTTAACAGTTTATTTTTGAAAGATTTGCCATTATCAGTGACAATGGCCGAGGAGATCCTGTAACAGAATATGAGATGGTTCATGATGAATTTTGAAATCTGTGCACCAGTGACATAAGGAAGAGGGAAAACCTCTACCCATTTGGTAAAGTATTCAGTGGTGGTGATGATATGAGTATGAACATCTGATGAAGAAGGATGGAGCTTCCCTATGAGATCTAGGCCCCATTTAGAGAATTGCCAAGGCATTGTAATAGGATGTAAGGCTTGCGTTGACGTATGTATTAAATTCCCATACTTCTGGCATAGTTCACACTTCTTTATGAAGTTGTAACAATTAGATTCCATGGTAGGAAAATAATAGCCTGCTCTTAGTAGCTTCTTAACTAAGACCATACCACTAGTATGTGATCCACAAATACCACTATGTACTTCCTTAATTGTGTGGATAAAATTAGAAACATCCAAACAACGAAGAAGATTCCCGTCGTAGCCATGACAATAAAGGGTGCCTCCCAGGAGAGTATAATGGGCTATGCGGAGAATAAGGGATTTCTTTTTGAAATGGGTGATGTCAGGGGGAAAGGTGTCATCTTGTAGGTATTAGAAGATAGGGTCGTACCAAGTGGATAAAGGACCAATAACTTCACATGACAAACATGACTTCGACATATCATATGTAGGTACATGTAGATGTTCCATGAAGAAATACATCTTTCTTTCTTCAAGTGCTATGCGTAAGAGAGACCCAATAGTAGCCATAGCATCTGTGGATCTATTATGCGACCTTGGTTTTTGTTCAAATATGACTTGTGTGAAATATTCCTTCAAATTTTTAACCATTTTCTTATATGGAATAAGTTTCTCATCTTTAACCTTAAACTCATCATTAACCTGTTTTATGATAAGTGGAGAGTCCCCAATGAATTGTAGTTGTCTGATATTCCATGTAATAGCTAGCCTAAGGCTGGTAATGAGTGCTTCGTACTCTGTAATGTTCTTTGTACATAGGAACCCCAATGAGAATTCTCGTGGTATGACATTACCATTTGGAGTGATGAGGACCACTCCTGCTCTAGATCCATGGTAGTTAAAAGACCCATCAAAGTGAACTTGCCATTCTACGGACTCTTCAATATACATGATGGATGCATCTAGTATATCTAAGCACAAAGGTTCCATTCCTAGGAGAGGAGCTCCTGCTAACTGATCGGCCAGTACCTATACTTTTAAAGACTTCTTATTTACAAACTCAATTTCAAAATCACTCAAGAGAATAATCCAATTAGCCATTCGACCTGTGAGGGTGGGTTTGGATAAAAGGTACTTGAGAGGGCTGACTTTGGATATAAGCTTGGTCTTATTATTCAGGAGATAATGGCGAAGCTTTTGAAATGTGAATACAACCACTAAGCATGCCTTTTCTATTTGGGGATAATTTAACTCATATGCAATCAAGGTGCGGCTAAGATAGTAAACTGCTCTCTCTTTATGGGCTAAGTCATATTGGGGAAATAATGCACCAATGGAAAACTGGGTAGCGGAAATGTATAAGAGGAGAGGTTCACCAGGGGTAGGTGGCATTAGTACAGATGGGTTGGACAAGTATTGTTTGAGTAGCATAAAGGCTTTTTGATAATCAGGTCCCCAATTGAATGTGACATCTTTCTTGAGCAAATGAGTAAAGGGGTGGCACTTATCCGCAAGTTGTGAGATAAAGTGACAGATTGCCTAAATCTTTCCTTGTAGACTCCTTAGCTGCTTGAGAGTGGTAGGTGGTGGAATTTCTGTGATATCCGTAACCTTTTCAGGATCCACTTCAATCCCTCTTTGTGAGACAATGAACCCTAGGATTTTTCCTGATAAGACACCAAAGACACATTTCGTAGGGTTCAGGTGAACCTTATAGTCTCTTAGACACTAAAATATATGCCTCAACACTTTGGGGTGTTCTTTTCTACTCTTAGATTTTGCTAGGATATTATAAACATAATCATCCATGATGTCACTTATCATATCATGGAAGATAACCATCAAGGCCCTTTGATAATTAGACCCAAAAAATTTAAGCCCGAAGGGCATGACTTTGTAGCAGAATGTTCCCCAAGGGGTGATGAATGTTGTCTTATGTTGATATTCCTCTGCAATTCGTATCTAGTTATAACTTGAAAAACCATCCATCAAGGAAAACATTTCATAGCCAGTTGTTGAATCGACTATCATGTTGATGTTAGGTAGGGAAAAACCATATTTTGGACTTGCTTTGTTGATGTCATATAAATCCATGCAGATCCTTATTCCAACAGGTTTTTTTTTATACTGGGACTATTTTAGAGATCCATTCTGAATAGTCAATAGGTTTTATGAAATCAATAGCTAACAAATTTTCTAATTCTTCTTTAACCAAGAGCACCACTTTAGGATGCATCTTTCTTAACTCCTATTTGATTGGTTTGGCCTTTGGGTGCACAACAAGGTTGTGCACAACTAGCTTAGGGTCTAAACCTAGCATATTTGCATATGTCCATGTGAAAATGTCCACATATTATTTTAAGAGTTCTGCAAAGGTATTTTATTCCTGAGCTGAGAGTGAAGCTCCCAACTTGACTATTCTAAGTTGCCCCTCTGAGCCGATGTTGACGTTGATTGTTTCCTCAATAAGCATTTTAGAAGCATCTTCCATCCATGTAGGATCAGGGGGAAGACTAAGATTGACCTCATGTGGTTGTTCATGATAATATTTGAATGGATAAATCACTTCATCTTTAGACTCTTCATTTTGTTTGTCTATGAGATCACCAAAGAGTTTGTCACTATGGGATTTCTGTTGAGCCTTCTTGCTCGGTTTCTCAGAGGTAGGTATACCTTTAGTTACAAAATTTTTATTCAAATGTCCACACATATCTGCTTCCTCCCCAAAATAGGCACAAGCATCTAGTTGAATCTTAAATCCTTTCTTGTGGTCTCCAGCCAGAATAAAGTTCCTAAGTCCCATGAACTCCACAAATGCCTCATCATTTTCAAATAAATCCAATGGCACATGAAGTTGTTGATCCCAATCTATAAGCTCAAGGTATATAAGGGTTATTGGATATTTATCTAGGGGGATGGATTCAGATAAGGTAAGGACTGACGAATCTGGGAATAGGTTTCTGGAGGCAAGATATTTGTAAAGGCTACATTGGGAATTTGTGTCACTATCAGAATGAGGCGAAACCTTCTCACTTTTAGAAGAAGTGGCATTGTTCTCAAAAGGTAGAGCATCATGGGGCCTTATTCCAAGGCTATGTTTATTATTTTTGAAATGAGGGATAGGGATAGGCTCCAACCAGCCTTATGAATTAATGCCACATCCAAACCCATCATAACCCATAACTAACATCATGTGAGGACCATAGATATACTGAGGTGCTTGATTGCATGAAGCCATGGTGCCTACTGGTAGTCTGCTGGTAGGGTCATCTAACATTTTCTCCTTCGACAAGAAGCCACTATGGAAAAAATTCTCCAAAGGTTTAGTACATTGTTTGTGAGTTCTCTTGAACTTAAAGTAGGGATTACCCCTTATCCTCGGGGATACTGATAGGTCTGATATCAACAAATCCTTCTCAAGAGTGAATGGCCTACTTGGGCCATATTTTGCTGATGTGGCCTCCCATGAAGCAAATGGATTGACCAGTGAGGGGAAATCTTGATTGAAAGGCATCAAATATTCTGAATCTACTCGGTTCTTCATGGCCTCTATTTGTAAAGGGACAACAACATTCATAGAAGGAAATTCATAAGATACACAAGAAAAAATATGCAAATCCCTACAATGTGTGAAAGGTTCTAGGTCGCCCAAAATAGTAACCACCTACCCTTTATGATATAGCTTAATGCACTGATGAAACATTGATGGAATAGCTTGTATGGCATGGATCCATGGGCATCCTAAGAGCATGTTATAAGGAAGGTCCAAGTCAAGGACATGGAATGTTGTGTCGTGACATGTTGGTCTTACCTCCATGGGGACCACTATAGTACCTACTGACTCTCTTTCTTCATTGTCATATGTTGTGATTGTGATAGTTTTAGCACCCAGTTCTGTTTCTGACTGGCCCAACTACTTTACCAACTTCAAGGTGTAAATATTCAAACCAGATCCCCCATCTACAAGTACTCTTTTGATATTATGATGGGTAACCACCACTTCCAGATATAATGGCAAGTTATGCTCTGGGTTATTATGCGGGATTGTAGTATGATCAAAAGTAATTTGATCGTTGTTGTCTAAGCATGCAATCATGGCTTGAAGGTTTGTGGGATCTATTTATGTGGAAACCCTTGAATTTTGCAAATTTTTGAACAATATGTTTTTACGGGCATTGGAGATCTTTAGGAGATCAAGGATAGATTTCTTAGTAGATGTTTTTTCTAATTGATCTATCAAGTTATACCAATTTTCCTCAAGGGTAGGCACATGATTTATTATGATTAAGCGGCCACGTCTTGTCCCGAATGCGTAACTCCTTTCTAAGATCCAAATGGTGTTAGTTTGTTCATTAGATGAGTTAACACATCCAATGAGGGAATCATAAGGACTATCATTTATAGGGTACACATAGGATATAGTCCTATAGTCATTATAAGTTTTCCCTTGATCTGTTTTCTTTTTCTTTTTATCCACATGGTCAGGAAAAGGTTCCTTGTAAATACCCATTTTTTCATTTGAACTTCTATCGGCCTCCGGGGGGGCTCTGAAACAATCTTCCCTTCCTCTATGAGGTCTTGGGTATAATGGTATAATATCAAACATCTATCCATCTTGTGTCTTTTAAAACGGTGGAAGTCACAATATTCATTATCTTTGAACCAAACCGGTTTTGGAGCGTCTTCTGGGTAGGGCATTGTTGCCGTTGGATATGTTGGTATCTAATTTTAGTCTCCTTCACAATTTTAACAACATCAAGAACTAGCACAAGACACTTCAAGAGTAGATAAATGGTTTGTGCGTCATTTGTAGCTGGGAATCACACCTATCTACTTGTTTGCATTCAAGATTTGAGGAAGTGGATAGCACCTTCATAAGGGTTTTGATCTAACCCTAACTATTTTAGGTTGTGCCTATCAACCAAGGCAAGAGAACCTATATTGCAACCATTTTATAGTTAAGGAGGTAGAGATATCCTTGTGTTTTTCATATGATATGAAAGAGGCCTTGTGAAAACATGATCAAGTATCCATTATTCAAACTCAAAGGAGTTGTCACTACTAAATGATGGATATGCTTTCAAAACAAAGCTAGGGCTGCTAAAGACAATGAAACCCTGATATACTTTGTGCATTTTGAAGGAAGGATTGTATTCTTTTGTTGACACATAATGCAATGCAGGGGTAGTATAGGTAGGATGAGTTAGTTTGAATGAAATTCTGTGGGAGAATTTTAGACAAGACAAGACAAGAAATTACCAACATCTTTGGGAAGCTTTGCAAAAGAATTAAAACACCTAAACAGTAGAGATGTTTCAATGATTTTGAAGTGATCTTTCAACCAGGGTGTGTGCACAAATGGAGGCCCAAATATGCACTATTCCACACAAACTTTGATAACATGCCACAAAAGCTTGAAGAAAAATATCAATGAAGCATCTAGAAACCCTTATTTGATCATGACCTAAGGTACACCCAAAGGTTTACAAACACCCTCAATATTCAAGGAAAGTAAGATGAATTTAAATTTGTTTATCTTCACTCAAATGAATGCTCTTCTGAATGAAAGATTGCAAATGCCTTCAAACCCTCTACAAGAAATGAGGCCATTTATGATCAAAAGAAATCCCAAACACAAGATTGCAACATGAGCATAAAACACAAATTGAAAACATATTGAAATACAAGTGTATGCAAGTTTTGCCAAGAGATAAAACTAGTCAATCCATAAATTTGATCAAATACACTAGCAAGGAAATGTTATTAAGACAATCTCAAAGCTTGTTGATGGCTTTACAGCTGAAACCAACTCAACATGATGAAAATTTGATGCAAGAAGGAATTAAAATTGGCTCTCAGGCAATTTCTCCAAAAGAAATGGATTACTTCCAGTTTTCCTCTAGAAAATTCTTCTTTTCCTTCTCCAAAAATCTCAATAGGCTTACAAAATTCCTCAAAATTACAACTTATACCTTATGCGATCTTGGATCCTTGCATCCCAAGTAAAGAATATGCTCAAAGGATCAAATTTTTTACAAAACCCTATCCATTTGATGAAAAATAATATAAAACTATGAAATAGCTCACAGAATGCCAAGGATGCACAAAAAAAATAAAATACTACATGGTCTTAGATCCTTATCAATCCTAGGGTCACATTTTTGTCATTCTAACATGCCAGCATGCATTTGCAATCATTTTCCACCTTTTTCCCCCATCATTTTTAACTCTGTAACTTTAACTTTTAACTTTTCTCATTTTTACACGGGTTGAGAAAAATATTTCATGAAAAAAACTAAAGGGCACAAAATTAGCTCAAATGAATGATGCCATTTTATTCAAAAGGCCGAGGAGATGCTAATTCATATAAAATTTCATGCAGTTTGGTGCAAAAACGATGAATCCAAGCATCTTGGAGCTCTCATGGCGACAAGAAATGAAAATACTCAGCAACCGTCGATCCAAATTCAACTTTAAATTTGTGTCGTCCACGTGTCCAAAATCTCTCCCTTCACATGGCCAAATATGATTAGAGTGGGCCCCCAATCCTTAAAATGCATTTTAAACCTTTTTGAACTTTCGGAAAAATTTGAAAATTTTCCCCGCTTGCCCCCTGGACCCACCACGTGTCCTTAGGTAGGCCCCACTGAAATCCGTGAGCCAAAATAATGAAATTTGCTCCTTTTTTGAGAAAAGGAAAATTTCCTCAAAAACTCTCGTAGGCCCGAACACCCACTGCTTCTTCTGCCATGTGGCGGTCTCTTATTAGCTGTGGAGCTGACCTTCCTATTTTTCCTTCATTCCTCCTGTTGGTTCGAAAATCTGTCGTTTGGGTAGATTTATGGATAGACGAGCCAACAATGTGTAGGGCATAGCCCCTCTTTGAGTCAGCAAATAAAAATTGGTTTATTGCTATTCTACCAGCAGGAATCTGTGCAAGTCTCACAATATTATACCTTCGGGGGTTTGGGATCTCATCCCAGTAGGGTTATTTCCAACTGCGGAAAGAAAGGAATGGAAGGGAGGATGAAGAAAGATCAGATCTGAAGAAAGAAAAGAAATGAATTCCAAAGCAGAAAGGTCAGAGGGTTTATGTTTTGGGATTGGTAGTAAATAGAGCCAAACCTACTTACATAAACGAACAAAGCTATACTGATGAATAAATGACAATAAAACAGAAGTAGAATCCAACATAATAAACACATAGATCTGACGTAAGAAAGATCTAATGCAAATAACACATGTATTCAGCACAAATTCTAAATATTGTATTAATATTTACTTCTGTTACAAAAAGTTCAAAGTATTTTCTTCTCACTTCTATTTTTTCATCTGAAAAGTATCCACACCCCTAATACCACAAGTATTTGAGTATTTATAGAAGGAGAAGAAGGAAGGAAAAAAAGGAACCAAACACCTATTTACAAAATATCTATAAAAATATCTCAAAGTCATGTTGACTTTTGACAACTTGATGGATGACATCATCCCATGGTTCAACATGGATGATGTCATCATTTGTGCCAACATACTTTAGACATTTACAAAAAGAAAGTTAGAGAAGAGAGAGAAATTATTCATCGTCATCGTCCCGCGGCTGAAAGGGAATATCCTTCTGCTGCTGCTGCTTGGGTGACGAGATGTGGAATCGGGCACAGTATTCTATGAACTTGCTAATCATAGGCTCTAATTGATCCTGGGAAGGATCCTTGTGTCGTTCATTGATCACCTTGCAAGTCTCCCCACTCGTCTATGAGCTTCTCTGGGAGTTTGGAATATTCTTTCTCCACTTCAATTAGGAATCCGATGAAGTCCCGACAAGCCAGCAGGTTATTGATGGCCTCTGCGTCAAAAGTGGCCTTTGGCCCCAGCCCTTGCGAAACGATCTCCTTGAAAATCTGAATGGTTTCATCAACCTTCCTTAAGGCGAAAGAAGGAGTAAGTAACCCTGGGGACATGTTGAGAATGATCTATTCCATCTGATGCATTGCATCTAGGGCTTCTTCTTTTACCTTATCGATATTTTTAAGGACGAATTCTAGTTGATCCATCCGGTAATCCAGAGTGGAAAGGACTTTATTGAGGGCCCTGGGGTGACTGAAAATGTCGAACTTGAGCAGATCTTCGACTGAATAGTCGAACATTCATTGAAAGGTCTCATGCTGCAGCCTAGCATGGTCCAGCTCTTCTGATATGGGTCCCGCTAATTCCTGGAGCTCTTTATTCACCTTGTTGATGTTCAGATACAAATTGGTGAACTTGGCGATCACTCGTTCACTGTCCTTGAGGATCTGGCTCCTCCAAGTGGAAATTGCCATGCCTTGCTCACCAATCTTTACATATTCATCAATTTTATCCTGACTCAGAGGCTCAGGAGTTTCGGCGGTAGTTGTGGGAGGTGCACTGCCCATCTTCTGTAAGGCGTGCAATAGATGTTTATTTTGCTCTTTCAGTAGCCTTTTCTCTTCTTTTGCTTCTTTTGCTTCTTGTAGAGGGTGTCAACTATAGATAGGGCCTCTCCCTGAAAGCTTTCAGAAGATGTCCCCATTCTAACTTGAGTCACTGTGTAATCTATCGAGGACATATCCTTTTATCCTTAAGAGAATTGGGGTATGCGATCTCCATTACCCTCTCTCCCAAAGCACTCTGAGAGAAGCATGTGATGGGCTTCTGATTCTTTTCCCCTTTTGACAGGATTACAGAGAAGTCCATCGGAGCGATGGGAACTTTCCTCTTCTGCTGACTCAGGTGCTAGGAGATCCAAGCTGGATTTATGGGAGAAGGGCCAGAAACAGAGGAGGGGGTAGCTGCAGTAGTAGAAGGGAAAAAGGTGGAGACACATGGAGGCAGCATCGAGAGGGAGGCCGAGGAAGCGCTCATGGGAGGAAGAGATACTGTAGGAGAGGAAGACATAGGAAGAGAGGGGAACTCAGAGATGAGGGAAGAAATGGAGGGGGATAGGTCTGCAAGAGAAGAGAATATGGACGAAGAAGCAAGAGGAACAATAGAAGAAGGGGGAGAGGACACGACCAAAGGAATGGTCACTTGAGTCACTCGAGGAGGGTAAGGAGGAGAAGGAGTAGGAACAGAAGGGACCTCAGTTGTTGCAGTAGTGGTGACATCCTGAGTGGATGGGCCTAGTGGAACATCTTTCACCGCTTCTTCTTCTGTGCTTTTTGGGATTTCAACCCGTTCTTGTGAAGCAGAAGGAGGGCTTTCTAGAGCTTCTTCTTGGGTGAAACTGGATTCACCCTCTTTACCTTTACCCTTGCCTTTTGGCTACTGTTTTGATTGAGGAGGTACGTTACCCAACGGAGAGGTTGTGAAATCGACTCCGAGGTAGATGAGCCCGTTCATTCGGCACCAATGTTCTGTTCTACGCAGAGTTTCCTTAACCCTTTCCTCAATTGTCTGAGGCGCTTTAGTTCTATCAATTATCGCAAAAGGCCAATCGTCCCCACCTGTGTCAAGATACACTTGATCCACTTCCTCCTCAGTAGTTTGGTAGCCTTTGGGGACGATGGCCACCCCGTACTGGATGATTTTTGCTAAGGCCAAACGAGAATGGTCCTTCCTCCTGAGCTCCACCTCATGATATATATCGATGTAGATATCTTCGATCTAAGGGATATGGATTGGATCAAGCTTGGCCCTAGGTAGACAATTTCTCGGGTCGAAGGTGGGCCTTACTGGGAAATTATGTTTCAGATTCAGCAGCTCCATCTCTGCAAACATGTCTTTCACCTTGTGGTGAGTGAGACATGTATACCTACCCACTGTGAGGGGGAAAGGAGTTCCACCCTTCTTTCTCTTGAGGCATTTCTCATGGTAGGTGATTAACTGTCTTGACAGCTCTAGCAGAATCAATTTGGGACCGGCGTACCTTGGTAGTTTAGTTGGCTCCCCCAAGAAGTTAGCCGCCCTTAGATAAGTGAATGTGGGGAATTGAGTGAACAGGGCCCCCCATTTCTCCATGGCTGCCACGATGCTCTTGATCATGCGACCATGAGTCATATTCGGCCTCAAGAGGTAGATGATGCCATAGAAGAAGGCATTGTTGATCTTTGTAAATTGGGGGATGCTATTTTCCAGCTTCAGTTCTGGATAATATTCATAGATTTTAACCTGGGGCCAAACCCCGCACCGCATCAGAGCTGGGTAGTCCCTTTCTGAAGCTGCAGCGTAAACAACATAGGAATTCATGTAGAACTTCCCTGTTGTGGCAAAGTTGTTGTAGCTGCTCTAATATTGTGCTGCTTATGATTTCCACCCACTCAAAGCGTTGATCAGGCACATTTTTGTTCATTGTTTCTAAATACCGCAACATCCATTTGTTAAAATAATGGGCATCAGGAAGCCCAAAGAATCTGCTACGGAACGTGATTGTGTCACTGAGCTCCTCTGAAAAATCACCGCGGTGAATGACCTGTGGCCACCGAGTCACCACCTTTTTATTTTTTAGATACACCTCGTTCATCAGCTGCATGCACTGATCTTCATTGTCATCCCAGGCTTTGATGCAGTCTTCCCGGCTTATGGCCACAAAGTGCCGATGGTGAGGGATGCCGAGCATTAATTCAAAGTGGTGGGAAGTGAGGTTGATTATGACCTCACCCTTCTCATTTACGACACATCTTGTGTCTTTGTTGTAGCATCAGGCTACCACCATCATAAATTCATTATTAACTGCACTGACTGGGATTCCCCCAGCAAAATGCAGTGCACTGCCTATCAATTTGTCCATCCATGGACTTCTTGTGACCTTCTGAGTTCTGACCCAGAACTCCTCCATATCAATATGACCCAGCTCTGAGTCTCTGATGTCCAGGTCACACTCGGCCTGGGATTCGGGCATTCTGACCCTCTGATACTTATACTTCATTTCTTCTTCTGTGAGCTTGGCCTTGCCTTTGGATTTGGTAGGTCTCTTGCTTGATGTTGACATATGTTCTTCTGAACTTAGCTACTGATCTACAACAATAATAAGTGAAACCCAATTGAAGAAATCCATGTCAGCTGTTTGATTTTCCATTGAAATGTTGACAGAAGAAAGAGTTAGCAATTTAAAGGCCTCAGGGCGCAGGGCGCATGAATACTGCAGATTGCAGGGTTAAATAGTAAGGCACACAGGAAAGGGATGCTGCAGGGGAGAAATCAGCGCCAAAGGGCGCATGGCACATGGATACTACAGATTACATTCTTTGTTGTTGTAAGCACAAGTGCGCCTACACCATATGTATGCATTTTATAAAGGGCGCATGGATTCTTTATGTTACATGGGAACAGGATGCGCCTGTGGCGCATATAATTTTCATGTTGCATGGAACTTTGGTGTACCAGAAGTGCATATAAGGTTTGTGTAACATATGATTTTAGTGCGCTAAAGAGAACTTGGCATGGCGCATGGAAGTTATGCATAAAATGATGTTGTTGTAATGAGGGATGCGCCTGCGCCGTTTAAAGCTTTGCACTTGGCACAGGTTTGACTGGTATTGCACAGACGCATGGTGCACCAAAGGGCACAGGTTTTAACGATGCAACAAATGAGTTTGGCATGCCAGGAGGGGGCACGAGGAAAACGTTTACAACAAACTAAAGAAGTGTGCATTGAGGGTGCAGCTTTTCATGATGTAGCAGGTAGGGAATGTGTGCCATTGACGCGGCTGCTCTTTGTGTAACAGGGGTGACAGATGCACCAAAGGAGAAGAAAAATATAGTTTCTTTTTAATCTTTGATTCTCCTCAGAGTGGTTTTACATATGGTTTAGCTCCTTTTACAGGGTACCTTGGGGTGATGAAGGGGCTTTAAACAAAGGGTTTCAAACCATCATTTCAGGACAGAGTTTCCTCTACCAGCAGATCTGGAAAGAGGAGGAAGAATAAGTGGAAGAATGGGAAAGACAGCAAGGGGGGGGGGAAGTTCACGATTTCAGTCTTTCCAATCCAGATCCAGACCAACAAGAAAACAAAGAACCAAAGCGCAAAACATACAAAAGAAATGAGGACCTCTTACCCGGATATAACGAAGAAATGTGCAAACGGGTCCACAAAGTGATTGAAAATGACAGGGCAGGTGCGCTGGCAGGTACAGAGAAAATCACGTGATTGTGTCAGATGATAATGACAGTGCAGATGCGCCTATTTATAGGTGAGGTAGCAATAAATGTGCCACCAACTTTTCAAGTGGCACACCAAAAGAGCCGTCGACACAAGAAAACATGCGCCCTTTGGCGCACCAAAACGTTTGCCAACACAGAAAATATGCGCGCCTTTGGCGCACCGAAAGTGGTGTTGACAGAGGAATATGTGCACCCTTGGCACACCAAAAAGTGGCGCAACAAATGTTCTGTTGATAGGAAGGTGCATGCACCTTGGCGCATGCAAGGAAGACTCAACATAGTGAGGCACACCAAAATGTTTGTTGACACGAGAAAGCATGCACCAAAGGATTTAAAGGGGGTGCATCAAAAGTTTATGTTGCATAGTCATTATGTGCACCTGACCAAAAAATACCAAAAAATGGCTAAGTTCAGAAAACTAGATTTCCCGGGAAGGGATTTTGCAACGTTCCGAACGCAAGGGATCCCTGACGAGGGACCGGAACAAAATTTTGGTAAGGTTATCAGTAAAATTTCCCTTGCCAATTTTACGGGATAACAGCTGGCTCTTTCTGGGGACTGTCTCTGAGCGAACCTTAGGGGTAGAGAATCCCAGATCTCATGTGCCTATCCATTGGGTAACAGAGTCAAAAACAAGGGTGACCGGAGGGTGAACAAAAGGGAACACACAACAAACAGAAAGCAAACACACGACAAAAACAAACACACAACTAAAGCAAACTGTACAAAGAAGAGAGCAAGCTCTACTTCCTGAAGATTTTCAGATGTTATCCCGCTATAGGGAAGCGGGAGTTCAGTTCCATCCAGATATGAGAGATAGAAACTATTCTCTCCATTGAGCTGCTTGATCTTGAAGGGCCCTCTCCACAGGGAATCAAACTTTCCGTGCATGCCTTTTGGCTCTCTTCACTTGTCCCACAGAAGGACGAGGTCTCCCACCTGAAAATTTCTTTGCTTAGCTTTCTTATCGAACAGTCTCTTGACTTGATTCTGATGCTCGGTGATCTTGTCAACCACTCTTACTCTCTTCTCTTCGAGTTCTGCTAGATACATGATCCTCTTTTCAAGGGAACTTTGAAAAGTTTCATCTTCAATTGCCCGTGCCAAACGTAGAGCAGGGATTTCAGCAGAAATGGGTAGCTCAGCATCAGTGCCATATAACACTTGAAAAGGTGACATACCGAGAGACCTCTTGGGAGTAATGTGATCTGCCCACAAAGCGTCGTATAAGGACTTGTGCCACATTCGTTGATTCTCATCCACCAGCTTTCGTATGATGGTCACCAAGTTTTTGTTACTGGATTCTACTTGACCATTTCCCTGAGGGTAATAATCTGAAGCGTGAGCCAAAGTTATTCCGTATTCGTAGCAAAAACTAATAACTTCCCATGAAGAGAAGTTAGAAGCATTATCAACAACAATCTTGTTTGGAACGCCAAACCTGACAATGATGTTTTCTTTGATAAAACTGCAAACAACCTCGGAAGTGGCATGTTTGACAGGTATGGCTTCCACCCACTTGGTGAAGTAATCTGTTGCTGTTAGTACATAACTATGTCCGGCGCTCGATTGGGGATTGAGCGCACCAATAAAATCAATTCCCCACTGCTTGAATGGTTCATCGACAACAACCGGCCTGAGGGGAGAAGCAACCAACTTGGGCTTGCCGAAAAACTACTGGCAAGGTTCACACTTTGCTACCTAGGTGGCTGCATCTTAGAAGAGCGTTGACCAATAGTACCTAGCCTGAATGATCTTGTGTGCTGTCACGGAAGAGGAGAAATGGCCTCCACAGGCTGAATTATGAAAACTTTCAAGTAACTTCACCTGCTGTGGCTTGTCGACACATCGCAAGAAGACACCATCTATCCCGCGTTTGTATAAACTGTCATCCCAGATGACATATTTGGCTGCTCTGAGCTTTATAGTGCGCTTCTCCTTCATAGTTAGGTGAGCTGGGCATTCGCCGTAGGTGAGGAAGAAAGCAATATCAGAATACCACTCATCGCTGGTTGCGATAAATAGGACCAGAGGCAGAGAATCAGGTTTCTCTAACCGGCTTTGTGCTTCATTGGTACAATCATCCTTTTCTCCGGAAACTTCCGACCCTTGGTTTTCGGCCATAAGTTGACACAAGCCTTTGCCTCTTACCAACTTGGTTGGTTTTATATCTAAATCGTACTCCTGGACCTTTGCAATCCAATTTCCGCGCAAGCTTCCTAACTCCTGTTGAGTTAAGATTGACTTGACTGCCGTGTCAGGGACCAGCACCACTGTATGAGAATTTAAAATATAATACAAAAAAATTTTGACTGCTTTGTCAATGGCGAAGGCATGTTTTTCCAACTGAGACATTTTTAATTCGTGAGGCTTGAGGGGAGAGCTCATGAACGCAATCGGAGATTCAACATCCTCAGAATTATTTTGCATCAAGATGGCAGATATAGTATGCTCAGACGCATAGCTATACATGATAAAATCCTTAGAGAAATCGGGGCATACCAGGACTGGTGCATGAGCGACGGAAGCTTTTATCTCTTCGAATGACCTTTTTCCTTCCTCGCTCCATCAGAAAGTTGGTGACCCTTTCATCATGTCCAATATGTGACGAGTCTTTTCAGCAAAGTTTGGAACAAAGTGCCTAAGAAAATTCACCTTTCCAAAGAAAGAGTGAACGCCGGTCTTACTTGTAGGCAGAGTAAGGCTCTGAATAGCCTTAACTCTTTCAGTATCTATCTTCATTCCTTCTTTGCTAACAACATGCCCTAGCAACTTTCCTTCTGTGACTCCAAAAATAGACTTTTTCAGGTTTAGGGAAATTCCATGCTCTCGGCATCTGGCCAATACTTGCTCCAGATGATCACAATGATCACTTCGTTGTTTAGAGAACACAGTTAAGTCATCTAGATAAACCACAATGACCTTCCCCATCATACCTTTGAACGCAAGGTCCATAGCCCACTGAAAAGTGGCGCCAGCATTAGTCAGGCCAAATGGCATTCTGCTATAGGTGAACGTGCCCCAGGGAGTAGTGAATGCTATTTTAAATTGGTCTTCAGGTGAAACTTCAATCTGATTGTAGCCCGAAAAACCATCAAGCATGGACAACATTTCTGATCCAGTTACTACTTGTAGAACTTGATCCATTATAGGAAGTGGGTAGTTGTCTTTTAAGGAAGCCTGGTTCAAGTTTCGAAAATCTACGCATATGCGTATTTCACCATTTTTCTTGCGCACTGGCACAATGTTTGCTACCCAAGTACTGTGATGGATAGGAAAAATGATTCTCGCATCCAGCATTTTCTGAATTTCGGCTTGGATAGTACCTGAGATCTTAGGGTTATAATGCCTCTGCTTTTGGCGAAAGGCTTTGACGTCTTCTTTCAACGGGATGTCATGCTGGACATCCTTTGGCTTAAAAGACTTTAGATCAGCATAGGACCATGCCAATACATCCATGTATTTCTTCAGCAGTTTGAAAAACTTCCGCTTCTCTTCAGGCGTGCAGCATTTTCCAATGTTCACGAATTGCAGATGCTCTACTAAACCTAAATTAACTGGCTCGGTTTCTGGGGATGTGCCAGCATCATCTCGCCTTTTCTTTTTTACAAAACAGTCATGCCTGTCGAACAAACGCTCCAGAGAAACTAGGCCCTTCGGAATTTTATTTCCTTTGAGCTGACAAATGCCGTCGTTCCCTTCGGATTCATCCTTTTGATCAGTGACTGATTCGTGGCACATAGAAGTGGATCCTTTAAAATGTAATTCCTTGAAATTTTCCACCTTTTCTAGAAAGGCGATGAGTTGATTGTCATCGTTGAATACTTGCCAATGCTGAGAATTGTCTGGCACACTTGGGCGGAAAACCACCTCAATGGTGTATTTGTCTTGTTTTCAAACCTAGGTGCGGGAGCATGAGGCACGCTGAAACAGCCAATGAATCAGCCATGTCATTCTGAGCTCTTGGAATGGATTCTATTGAAAAAGCGTCAAATTCTTCAATGTTGTCCCACACCGCATTACGGTAGTGCCTGAGCCTCTCATTCTTCACTTGATATATCCTTTTAACTTGATTCACGACTAGCTCTGCATCACCTTGTGCTTTCAGATTTTTGATCCCTCTCTCTCTTGCGGCCTGCATGCCGAGTAACAGAGATTCATACTCAGCAGTGTTGTTTGTGTTGAAAAACTGCAACTTAAAAGAGAGAGGAATAATTTCTTCCTTCGGGAGATATTAGCACGGCTCCGACCACATCCACTGGTTGCGCAGCTACCATCAAACTACAAGGTCCAGACCTTGTTAAGATCTTCTTCTTGGACGAGAACAACCATTTTGTCAGACTCAGTAGACAAGAAATAGTTCCCCATCCCTGATGATTCGAAAATAATTTGAGCTTTGGGGTCCTCAGAGTTAGTAACCAAGTACTTCTTTTGTGATTCTGGCTCCAAAGTCTGCATCACACCTTTGACGGGGATTCTAGCCTTGGACCAGTCCATATGAATTTCTCCTCCAACCTCACTACAAAAACTCCTTCCCAGCAGTATTCCATAGGCTGCGGGAATGTCGGCAACGAGGACGGTCATCTTTACTCTTTTCTCTGGGAACGCCGCAAATGCAAACTGCACGTCTTTGATTTGACCAATCAACGGGACCTGCTTGGTTTCCAAGGAATAACATCTGCCAAAAGGCTTGGTAAGGGTGAGGCCCAGAGCATGAGCAACTTTTTCCAGCATGACGTTGTCAGAAGCCCCAGAATCAATTATGCAGTTACTTAACTTGTGACCGTTGATTAGGAGGGAGAGATAGAAGGGCTCTATCTTTCCTGATGCAGATGTTGAGGCAACATTTATGCGGGATGCAGGAGGAGTGGAAAGGATTCCTTTCGGGGGAACCTGGGGAGATATGACAGCTTGACTTTGAATATATTCAGTTAACCTTATCAGCTGTTCGGGGTTTGACTGAAGATACTCGGCTTCAGACATTTGGATCTTAGTCTTTTTAGCATGATCTATGATATCAAATGTGGCCAAAGGTTGCGCTGGTGAAGGAATGAGTCCCTCACTTCGTGATGGTAGGGTAGGATTACTGGTCTTGATAGGAATATGAGAGGAAGGCTGATTTGGAGGAGAGATCGGGGGAAAAGCTTTCTTTGCAAAAGAATTACCAGGGTGTTGAGTAGAAAGAGGATTACCTCTTTTAGCGATGGTTGGAGGCACGTTTGACACGGCCTTTTCCTTCTGCACATGGGCAGTGACCTCTGCTTCTTTTCCTTGCGAGCGGGTAAAAACAACATATGATTGTCCGCTCGCATATCCTTGTGTACCTTCTTCCTCGTCAGACTCCTCCTCGTCAAATTCCATATACCTGATAGTAGAGTCACCAGTCGGCTCACCGACATCTTGATCATCTTCACCTTGGGATAAAGGTTCTTCGTAATTTTGTTCCTCTTCTTCTTTAATTTCAGCTAGAGCATTGACCGGAGGAGCCTCAAGTGCCAACCGCGGAGTGGTTGCGGGCAACCGCGGCCTATGTGGGATGCTGTTGGGAGTGAAGCTTCTTCGTGGAATGTCCCGGTATGAGGAACTGGGGGAAGCTTGGGCCAACTGCTTCTTCAATGTGATCAAGTCATTCGCCATCTTTTGAAACGCCAGATCAGACGAAGTGGCGGGAGAAGGGCTCAAAGCTTTGGGCTTGGATGATTCCCTTTTTAATTCACCAGATATGAGCAAGTTGTCTTCAATCCGTATTGCAGCAGCCTGGGCAAGAGGCAAGGTAGTTATTTGTTCATGTAGAAGCAAAAAACTTATTTTTGAGCTCATTGCATTCACAAAGAAACACTTTTGATTTTCTAGTGTTGGCAACATGGCAGCAGGCACACGGTTGATTAATGCATTGAACCTGGCGATAAAATCACGCATGGTCTCATTGGCCTCCTTCTTCAGGTGAGTGATCTGTGATAATAATGCAAATGCATCTTCTGAAGGCTTGTACCTGTCTTCAAAAGCATCCCGCAAGGTGGCCCAACTGGTAATAGACCTGGCTGGCAAATGCTGAAACCATTCTGCCGCGGGCCCTTGGAGGGTCTCCAAAAAGAGGTGAACTGACACATCTTCGTGGGTCACATCGAGGATACTGCATGACATGATGAATGCAGATATGTGTGAATCCATGCTTTGGTTTCCGCTCCCATTGAATTTGAGAAAATTCTTTCAGTTTTCGTGAGGGAGCGCATGAACTGGATGTGGTAATGTGAGAGGGCCCATAGCATTTCCCCATGGCACTGCCATTTGAAAGGCTGGAAAAAGAACATGGGCTGGAAGTGCAGTTCCGCTGAGCAATAAAGCACTGCAAAGGGATGTGGATGTTCCTTGTGAAAACTGGTTCTTTCGTGGAGGTGAGGTACTTCTGGCTGACCGATCAGCTGAACTTAGTGATGAAAAGCGCGCCGGTGTTATACTGAAGTTGTGCCTTTGAAGTAGATCAAAAGTAGGATCGAATTCTCCATGAGCTCTCCTGCTACGAGTAAATGGTTCACCCGCCAGCGTACCTTCCAGATCTGCGATGTTGTGGAGCAGATTTAAAATTTCTTTTTGGTCATACTTGCTGATTTCCTGGTTTTTCTGACAAAAACCAGCAGCATGTACTTTTCTAAATATTTAAATTTTATCCCTCTTTTGAAAACCAATTGCGGTTTAAATGACAAAGAACAACGAGGATAAAATGATGGTGAAGATTAGTAAGCTGATTTTCAGATCTAAAGTTAACTTTTTCAAAGAGTTTGAAAATTTCAGTAAACAGTCAAAAACTCAAGATCTACGGAAAAATACATATTTGTATAAAAACTCAGCGAACTAAAGATCTCCAACTAGGCCCGATCTACGGATCTCAGAAGAAAATTTTTCAATTTGGATCACTTTTGCAAAATTTTGGATTTTTAACAAAAAGTTAAAGTTTGCAAACAGGTAGTGATTTTTCAGATTTTTACTGATTTTCTATCATATCACCATCATAGATCAGATAGATCTGTTCGTTCCCCAGCGGAGTCACCAAAAACTGTTGGTTCGAAAATCTGTCACTTGGGCAGATTTATGGATAGACGAGCCAACAGTGTGCAGGGCATAGCCCCTCTTTGAGTCAGCAAAGCGAAACTGGTTTATTGCTATTCTACCAGCAGGAATCTGTGCAAATCTCACAATATTCTGCCTTCGGGGGTTTGGGATCTCATCCCAGTAGGGTTATTTCTGACTGCGGAAAGAAAGGAATGGAAGAGAGGATGAAGAAAGATCAGATCCGAAGAAAGAAAAGAAATGAATTCCAAAGCAGAAAGGTCAGAGGGTTTATGTTTTGGGATTGGTAGTAAACAGAGCCAAACCTACTTACATAAACGAACAAAGCAATACTGATGAATAAATGACAATAAAACAGAAGTAGATCCAATAGAATAAACACATAGATCTGACGTAAGAAAGATCTAATGCAAATAACACATGTATTCAGCACAAAGTCTAAATATTGTATTAATATTTCCTTCTGTTACAAAAAGTTCAAAGTCTTTTCTTCTCACTTCTATTTTTCATCTGAAAAGTATCCACCCCCCTAATACAACAAGTATTTGAGTATTTATAGAAGGAGAAGAAGGAAGGAAAAAAGGAACCAACCACCTATTTACAAAATATCTACAAAAATATCTCAAAGTCATGTTGACTTTTGACAACTTGATGGATGACATCATCCCATGGTGCAACATGGATGATGTCATCATTTGTGCCAACATACTTTAGACATTTACAAAAAGAAAGTCGGAGAAGAGAGAGAAATTATTCATCATCGTCGTCCCGCGGCTGAAAGGGGATATCCTGCTGCTATTGCTGCTCAGGTGACGAGATGTGGAATTGGGCACGGTATTCCATGAACTTACTGATCATAGGCTCTAATTGATCCTAGGAAGGATCCTTGTGTCACTCACTGATCACCTCGCAAGTCTCCCACTCGTCTATGAGCTTCTCTGGGAGTTTGGAATATTCTTTCTCTGCTTCTATTAGGAATCCGATGAAGTCCCGACAGGCCAGCAGGTTATTGATGGACTCTGCGTCAAAAGTGACCTCTGGCCCCAGCCCTTGCAAAACGATCTCCTTGAAAATATGAATGGTTTCATCAACCTTCCTTAAGGTGAAAGAAGGAGTAAGCAACCCTGGGGACATGTTGAGAACGATCTGTTCCATCTGATGCATTACATCCAGGGCTTCTTCTTTTACCTTATCGATCTTTTCAAGGACGAATTCTAGTTGATCCATCCGGTAATCTAGAGTGGAAAGGACTTTATTGAGGGCCCTGGGGTGACCGAAAATGCTGAACTTGACCAGATCTTTGACTGAACAGTCGAACATTTGTTGAAAGGTCTCATGCTGTAGCCTAGCATGGTCTAGCTCTTCTGATATGGGTCCCGCTAATGCCTGGAGCTCTTTATTCACCTTGTTGATGTTCAGATACAAATCGGTGAACTTGGCGATCACTCGTTCACTTTCCTTGAGGATCTGGCTCCTCCAAGCAGAAACTGCCATGCCCTGGTCACCGATCTTTGCATATTCATCAATTTTATCCTGACTCAGAGGCTCAGGAGTTTCGGCGGCAGTTGTGGGAGGTGCACTGCCCATCTTCTGTAAGGCGTGGAGCAGATGTTTATTTTGCTCTTTCAGTAGCCTTTTCTCTTCTTTTGCTTCTTGAAGCTTCTTGCAGAGGGCGTCAACTGCAAATAGGGCCTCTCCCTGAAAGCTTTCAGAAGACGTCCCCATTGTGACTTGAGTCACTGTGTAATCTATCGAGGACAGATCCTTTTTATCCTTCAGAGGATTGGGGTATGCGATCTCCATTACCCTCTCTCCCGAAGCACTCTGAGAGAAGCGTGTGATGGGCTTCTGCTTCTTTTCCCCTTTTGAAAGGATTACGGAGAAGTCCATCGGAGTGATGGGAACTTTCCTCTTCTGCTGACTCAGGTGCTGGGAGATCCAAGCTGGACTTATGGGAGAAGGGCCAAAAATAGAGGAGGGGGCAGCTGCAGTAGTAGAAGGGAAAAAGGTGGAGACACGTGGAGGCGGCATCGAGAGGGAGGCTGAGGAAGCACTCACGGGAGGAAGAGATACTGTAGGAGAGGAAGACATAGGAAGAGAGGGGAACTCAGAGATGAGGGAAGAAATGGAGGGGGACAGGTCCACAAGAGAAGAGAAGATGGACGAAGAAGTAGGAGGAACAGTAGAAGAAGGGGGAGAGGACACGACCAAAGGAATGGTCGCTTGAGTCACTCGAGGAGGGGAAGGAGGAGAAGGAGAAGGAACAGAAGGGACCTCAGTTGTTGCAGCAGTGGTGACATCCTGAGTGGATGGGCCTATTGGAACATCTTCCGCTGCTTCTTCCTTTGATATTTTCGAGATTTCAACCCGTTCTTGTGAAGCGGAAGGAGGGATTTCTGGAGCTTCCTCTTGGGTGGAACTGGATTCACCCTCTTTACCTTTACCCTTGCCTTTTGGCTGCTGTTTTGATCGAGGAGGTGCGTTACCCAACGGAGAGGTTGTGAAATCGACCCCGAGGTAGATGAGTCCGTTCATTCGGCACCAATGCTCTGTTCTGCGCAGAGTTTCCTTGACTCTCTCCTCAATTGTCTGAGGTGCTTTGGTTCTATCAATAAACGCAAAAGGCCAATCGTCCCCACCTGTGTCAAGATATACTTGATCCACTTCCTCCTCAGTAGTTTTGTAGCATTTGGGGATGATGGCCACCCCGTACTGGATGATTTCTGCTAAGGCCAAACGAGAATGGTCCTTCCTCCTGAGCTCCACCTCATGATATATATCGATGTAGATATCTTCGATCTGAGGGATATGGATCGGATCGAGCTTGGCCCTAGGAAGACAATTTCTCGGGTCGAAGGTGGGCCTTGCTGGGAAATTATGTTTCAGATTCAGCAGCTCCAGCTCTGCAAACATGTCTTTCACCTTGTGGTGAGTGAGACATGTATACCTACCCACTGTGAGGGGGAAAGGAGTTCCACCCTTCTTTCTCTTGAGGCATTTCTCATGGTAGGTGATTAACTGTCTTGACAGCTCTAGCAGAATCAATTTGGGACCGGCGTACCTTGGTAGTTTAGTTGGCTCCCCCAAGAAGTTAGCCGCCCTTAGATAAGTGAATGTGGGGAATTGAGTGAACAGGGCCCCCCATTTCTCCGTGGCTGCCACGATGCTCTTGATCGTGCGACCATGAGTCATATTCGGCCTCAAGAGGTAGATGATGCCGTAGAAGAAGGCATCGTTGATCTTTGTAAATTGGGGGATGCTATTTTCCAGCTTCAGTTCTGGATAATATTCATAGATTTTAACCTGGGGCCAAACCCCACACCGCATCAGAGCTGGGTAGTCCCTTTCTGAAGCTGCAGCGTAAACAACATAGGAATTCATGTAGAACTTCCCTGTTGTGGCAAGTTGTTGTAGCTGCTCTGATATTGTGCTGCTTATGATTTCCGCCCACTCAAAGCGTTGATCGGGCACATTTTTGTTCATTGTTTCCAAATACCGCAGCATCCATTTGTGAAAATAATGGGCGTCAGGAAGCCCAAAGACTCTGCTCAGGAATGTGATTGTGTCACTGAGCTCCTCTGAAAAATCACTGTGGTGAATGACCTGTGGCCACCGAGTCACCACCTTTTTATTTTTCAGATACACCTCATTCATCAGCTGCATGCACTGATCTTCATTGTCGTCCCAGGCTTTGATGCAGTCTTCCCAGCTTACAGCCACAAAGTGCCGATGGTGAGGGATGCCGAGCATTAATTCAAAGTGGCGGGTAGTGAGGTTGATTATGACCTCGCCCTTCTCATTTACGACACATCTTGTGTCTTTGTTGTAGCATCGGGCTACCACCATCATAAATTCATTATTAACTGCACTGACTGGGATTCCCCCAGCAAAATGTAGCGCACTGCCTATCAATTTGTCCATCCATGGACTTCTTGTGACCTTCTGAGTTCTGACCCAGAACTCCTCCATATCAATATGACCCAGCTCTGAGTCTCTGATGTCCAGGTCACACTCGGCCTGGGATTCGGGCATTCTGACCCTCTGATACTTATACTTCATTTCTTCTTCTGTGAGCTTGGCCTTGCCTTTGGATTTGGTAGGTCTCTTGCTTGATGTTGACATATGTTCTTCTGAACTTAGCTGCTGATCTGCAACTATAAGAAGTGAAACCCAATTGAAGAAAGCCATGTTAGCTGTTTGATTTTCCATTGAAATGTTGACAGAAGAAAGAGTTAGCAATTTAAAGGCCTCAGGGCACATGAATACTACAGATTGCATGGTTAAATAGTAAGGCGCATGGAAAGGGATGCTGCAGGGGAGAAATTAGTGCCAAAGGGTTCTGGATACTGATTACATTCTTTGTTGTTGTAAGCACAAGTGTGCATGCGCCATATGTATGCGTTTTATAAAGGGCGCATGGATTATTTATGTTACGCGGGAACAGGATGTGCCCGTGGCGCATATAATTTTTATGTTGCATGGAACTTTGGTGCGCCAGAGGCGCATATAAGGTTTGTGTAACATATGATTTTAGTGCGCTAAAGAGAACTTGGCGTGGCGCATGGAAGTTATGCATAACATTATGTTTTTGTAATGAGGGATGTGCCTGCGCCGTTTAAAGCTTTGCACTTGGCGCAGGTTTGACTGGTGTTGCACATTTGCATGGTGCGCCAAAGGGCACAGGTTTTAATGATGCAACAAATGAGTTTGGCGCACCATGAGGGGGTGCAAGGAAAATATTTGCAACAAACTAAAGAAGTGCACCTTGAGGGCATAGCATTTCATGATGTAACAGGCAGGGAATGTGCACCATTGGCGCGGCTGCTCTTTGTGTAACAGGGGTGACAGATGTGCCAAAGGAGAAGAAAAATATAGTTTCTTTTTAAGCTTTGATTCTTCTCAGAGGGGTTTTACATATGGTTTAGCTCCTTCTGTAGGGTACCTTGGGGTGATGAAGGGGCTTTAAACAAAGGGTTTCAAACCACCATTTTAGGACAGAGCTTCCTCTACCAGCAGATCTTGAAAGAGGAGCAAGAATAAGTGGAAGAATGGGAAAGACAGCAAGGGGGGGAAGTTCACGATTTCAGTCTTTCCAACCCAGATCCAGATCAACAAGCAAACAAAGAACCAAAGCGGAAAACATACAAAATAAATGAGGACCTCTTACCTGGATATAACGAAGAAATGTGCAAACGGGTCCACAAAGCGATTGAAAATGACAGGGCAAGTGCGCTGGCAGGTACAGAGAAAATCACGTGATTGTGTCGGATGATAATGACAGCGCAGACGCGCCTATTTATAGGTGAGGTAGCAATAAATGCGCCACCAACTTTTCAAGTGGCACACCAAAAGAGTCGTTGACACAAGAAAACATGTGCCCTTTGGCGCACTAAAACGTTTGCCAACACAGAAAATATGTGTGCCTTTGGCACACCAAAAGTGGTGTTGATAGAGGAATATGTGCGCCCTTGGCGCACCAAAAAGTGGTGCAAAAAATGTTCTGTTGACAGGAAGGCGCATGCGCCTTGGTGCATACAAGGAAGACTCAACATAGTGAGGTGCACCAAAATGTTTGTTGACACGAGAAAGCATGCGCCAAAGGATTTAAAGGGGGCGCATCAAAATTTTATGTTGCATAGTCATTATGTGCGCCTGACCAAAAAAGACCAAAAAATGGCTAAGTTCGGAAAAATAGATTTCCCGGGAAGGGATTTTACAACGTTCTGAACGCAAGGGATCCTTGAAAAGGGACCAAAACAAAACTTTGGTAAGGTTATTAGTAAAATTACCCTTGCCAATTTTACGGGATAACACCTCCATGAGCACAAAATCCTCCTGCAGACCCATGCTCCCCTTTTTTGCCTTTTGGAATAGGCCACATGTTACCCCCTAATTCACTGCAAGGGGACACCTTCAAATCTTCTGTAGGTCCATTTTTTACTTCGAGATTATTTGCCAAAATTTTGTAAATTTTTCCACTTTTTCTCCGCACTCCAAACCTTCACAAAATTTTGGACACGTGTCCTCCTCTAATTGGACACGGGCCTTCGGGAAAATTTTTTCTTTTATAACTCTAATCGCAAAAACAACCAATTGTTTCGAAATCCTTGCTGCTCCAATTCACCTACCTGGACATGTGTCCACTTTTCATTGGAGGTGGGTCCATTTTTAATTTTTTACCTTGCAAACGCAAAGGCAAAATTTCATAAAATTTTCCTTCGGCCCCTTCTTCCATCTTTCCTCCTGGACAAGTGTCTTCCTCCAATTGGTCATGGGATATCAGGCCACATTTTTCCTTTGGCATTTTGAAGCCAAAAAACTTCAAATTTTTCCAACTCTTCGCCTCTCCATTTGACCCTCCGCGACACGTGTCCTCTTTTCATTGGATGTGGGCCTTTAGACCAAAAAATGACTTTAAGAAATTTTCCAAAATGGAAGAAAATTTTCTAAGTGATCCCCGCCACCCGTCGATCCTCCAACCAATCAAATCATGCCACATAGGCACATCACTATAGCAAATGCGGGGCCACGAAGCAAAATTTTCCTTTGTCAAATTTTCAAAAAGTAACAACTTATAACATTTTCCCGACCACCCCCGGCCAATAGAAACCTGCCACATCATCATAAGGATGCAAGGATGAATTTGACGGGAAAATGACACCCGTATGCTCGTCAAAACGTAAAAAATTCACAAGGAAGGTAGATTTATCAGCTTTAAATCAAGTGAATCATAATTTTACACTGTGTACAACCTGGGGAGTAGGATTTTAACATCAAATTACTCAAATTCAATCCACTTTGAGTTTTTCATGATTTGGCAAATGGAAAAAATGACACAACCCGTATAAGTGAAAAAATTAGGGCACAAATGGGGGGAAAACTTGGATTTTGTTTCAACTTAGGGAAAAATAACCACATCATGAGCATCTTGAAGGCACTCAATTGGAAAAAATGAGTTACAGATCACCCACTCGAGCAAATAAAATGTTTTTGACAAAAAATGGATATAGAAAATTAGGGAAAAGTGTGAAAACTCAAAAATTGCACCAACATTGGCTCTTGCTTGGGGATGGGCACTCCCAGCGAGTGCCAAAAGATAACAACATAGACCAAGTGCCAAAAATCCATTGGACAAGGAGTTTAAAAAATGCAGAGCAGCCCAAAAAACCAGAAATTCATCAAAAACAGGCAAGAAAACTAGACCAAAAACGGTTGCCAAGGACAAAAGGGAAACCACGAGCCAACAACAACAAAAGACAATAAAAACTAGGACTATACAAAATGTAAAACTTGTGGATACCTCACATGGGGATTTAATCCACGAAATTTTTTAAATGTCTGCCATTAATAGGCAGCTCCAGCAAATCCCTATCCAAATCCTTGAGAAAAAATGTATTTTCTCCAATCCTGATATCAATGGCATAAGGGCCCATCCATAGAGCATCAAACTTGCAATGTTTTCCCTAGACTTCATGCCTACTATCGCACAGCAAAACCAGATCTCCAACACTGAAAGCTCTAGGGGTGACCTTCTTATCAAACAACTTCTTCAATTTCTTTCTAAATCTGACATGCCTTTAGTGAGAAGCTCTTCTCTCTTCATCCAACTCAATGATTTGATTGATCCTTGATTCATATGGGCCATGTTATTGATCTTCCAACTATTGGGAAAACTAAAAAGTGGATAATTGCAGTTGCAAGGGCAACAATGCGTGAGTTCCATACACTAATTCAAATGAACTTTTACCAGTTGCTCTTTTTGGAGTAATTCTATCAGCCCAAACTAAAAATTTCAATTACTCTCCCCACTTCTTCTTGTTGATTTCCAAGGTCCTAATAATCTTGAGCAAGTTCTTGTTATTGTACTCAGCTTGTTCATTGCCTTATGGATTGTAGTTTGAAGAATAAGTCAGATTTATCCCATATTCATTGCACATTACCATTAAAGGCTTGGCTCTAAAACACATGGAATTATCAGATAAAATCTTAACTAGAACTCCAAATTTGCATATGATATGATTCAATAAGAAATCCATTACCACTTGGTGTGTTGCTTTTCTAGATGGAATTGCCTCAACCCATTTTGTAAAATAATCAGTTGCTACAAGGATCCATTTATGACCAACACTAGAAGGATCTGAAATCTCACCAATGAAATCCATTCCCCATTATTTGAAAGGAGCTTTAATTTATACAGGTTGTAAAGGAAGGGAGCCTGAAGCTTCAATCTTCCTAAAAAATGTTGGCAACTATCACACTTTCTAACCAGCTGGGTTACATCTTTAAAAAGAGTAGCCAACTAATAACTAGCTCTTAAAATCTTATGTGCTATCACTCTCCTAGAAAAATGTCCTCTAAAAACTCCCCCATGGAAATCAGAAATCAACTTGAGAGCTTCATCTTCAGTTATGCATTTCAAGAGGACACCTTTAGGGTTCTTCCAAGCTAGCCCAAGGTCTGTTATGATATATTTCTGAGAAGCCAGCTTGAGGGCTCTTTTCTAATTTTTATTCAAGTGACTAGGACAACATAGGTGTCTGAGGTAGAAAATCACATCTTTGTACCACTCAGACCTCATCAATTTGTCAAGAATATCCGCCCTTTCTTCCTCTAGCTGGTTTACTTCTACATTTTACAAATTGCTCTCAGTCATGAACTTGGCAAGACCCAAAACTCTTACCATCTTTGTTGTTTGGATATCTATATCATATTCTTGTAATTTTTTGACCCATCTACATCTCTTTCTTGATATATCCATTTTTGATAAGATGTCTTTAACCATGGTGTGGGGAACATAAGCAACAACTTTTGAACTCAGTATATAGGGCCTGAAAATATTTGTTGCTTTTACCAATGCAAATGCCTAGTTTTCCATGATTGTATACTTCAACTCAACTGCTTTTAAAGCCTTTCTAAAGAAGGCAATAGGATTCTCAGCTCCATTCTCATCCTTTTGTAACAAAACTTAAGCAATAGTGAATTCAGAGGTAAAAGAAAATATTTGGAAAGGTCTCTTGTAGTTTGGGGCTGCTAAAATAGGTGCATGCTTAAGTGCATCATTTATTCCTTCAAAAGCTTGAATGGCAGCCTCCTCCCACTTGATAACTTGATCCTTTCTTAGCATGCTTGTGATTATAAGAGTTAGCTCAGCAAAATTGGAAACAAACCTTCTAATGAAATTTATTTGGCCAAAGAAAGATTGGATACCTTTCTTGGTTCTTGGAATGGGCACTTTGTTGATTACTTCCACTCTCTCAGGGTCTATCATAACACCTTCTTTAGACACAATATTCCCCAACAGCTTGGCCTTTTACACACCAAAATGACACTTCTTTGGATTAAGTGAAATTCCATACTCTCTACATCTGATTAGCATCTTCTCTAGGTGTTGCAAATGGTTTTCTCGCTGCCTTGAAAAAATAGTCACATCATCTTGGTAAACTACAATAAATTCATTGATATAACTAGCAAAGGAAACATCCATTACCCTTTGAAAAGTAGCACCAGCATTCATCAATCCAAAAGGCATCCTTACAAAAACATAAGTTCCCCAAGGAGTAGTGAAGGATTTCTTAAGTCTTTCTGATTCTTTGACAACTACTTGATTGTATCCGGAGAAACCATCCAAAGTAGAAAGCATGTCTGACCCTGTTACAAGCTACATCATATTCTCCATGTTTGGAAAGGGGTAATTTTCCTTCATAGATGCTTTGTTTAGATTCCTAAAATCCACACAAAGTCTGATATCTCTGTTCTTCTTTCTAATCGGCACAAGGTTTGCCACCCAAGATGAGTATCTAGTAGGATGAATGATGCCACCATCTCTCAATTTCTTCAACTCTTCTTGCATTTTCATGGAAAGCAATGGGTCAATAGGCCTTTGTTTTTTTCTAAATGGCTTGGTTTTGGCCTCAAGAGGAATCTCATGTTGAAATAAATCTTCTCTATATGCCTTCAGCTCTGAATAAGACCATGCAAGGTTGTCTTGATACTTCTTTAAAAGTTGGGCATAGGACTATTTTTCCTTTTTTCTGAGATGGCTGCCTAACCAGATCTTCCTTGGTTTATCCTAGGTTCCTAAGTTGTGCTCTTCCACATCCCTTGAAGTAGACATATTTCTATTTATGATGAAATCAACATTGTTAAAATTGGATTCAAGTGCAACAAGACCTTTGGGAATGGTGTTTGTCTTCAATTGTATAATATCCTTGTCAAACAAAGTTTTTCTACCTTCATTCATGCATACCATTGGTTCCCAATCAATATTCTGACCAACAAACTCACCTTGGCATTGTAAGAATCTCAACACTTGGGCATCATTATAAAAAATTGCCAATGTTTCACATTATCTGGGACAACTGCCCTTGTTAGCACTTCAATGTTGTATTCACAAAAAGGTGAAACAGTGCAATTATCAAATCTAGAACCAAGGACAGCCAGCTTATCAGCAGCAGCATTAAGAATTCTATCATGGTAAACAATGTTAAATGATTCAAACATTTCAATCAAGTCCCAAACAGCAAGCTTATATTGTTTCATACGCTGATTTTTTGTAGCATACAACTTTCTTACTTGCTTGACAACTAGCTCTGAATCCCCCTTGGCAACAATATCCTTCACTCCATATTTGCATGCAATCCTTAATCCCAATAATAATTCCTCATACTCAGCAATGTTGTTAGTGCATTCAAAATTGATCTTGAAGGAGAAAGGAAACTCTTCCAAACTAGGAGAAACCAACACTATACCAGCACCATTGCCAAATTTGGAGCAAGCTCCATTAAATAGTAATGTCCATGGAGAACCTACCATACCAAGGCACTCTGATTTTTCCATCTTATTCTCTTTTCCATCAGCAAAACCAATGAAGTTGTCAACATCAACATCAGCAAACAACACTTCATAAGAAGCATTGTTGGGATCTTCAATCAAGTATAACATCTTCTTTTCACCATAGAGTTTGACAAGGCTTCCCTCAATGGGAATGGTGGTGAAAGAAATGTCCATTTGAACACTACCCCCAACACTAGCAGCCCACTTTCTTGACAAAATCATACCCCATTTGGCAAGGAAATCAACAATTACAACATCAAGTTTTAAATTCTTACCCGGATAGGCTGCAAGTTGCACTACTAAACCCTTCACACAACCAAAAACTGGCACTTCCCTTGAATCCATGGATGTACACTTCCCATATGCTATTTTCACCTTGATATCCAACTCATTCATGACTTCTGGAGGCATGACATTACATGATGCACCGAAATCAAACATGCAATTGTCAAGTAACCTATCTTTTATGAGAAAAGTTGTGAAGAATGGATCAACATTCAATTGGGAATCAACCAAGGATGTCCCGAAATATACTTTAGGTACCTCTCCAAAATCTTCCATTAGTGGTGGTGTTTCAAGGCCAGCAATGCTTTGAAGAGGATTCTTAACAAAATTTACATTTCTGCTTGGGGTAATCTTTTCTTCTTTCAATCCCAAGTACTTGAATGGTCTCTTCTTATGCTCAAGAATTCTAAGCAATTCAATATATGGAACATTCTTTGGTAAGACAACATTGGAAGGGAAACAAGAAGGTTCATCAGATGGAGAAGTATTCTTGGCATCCTAGGCATGAAGAGGACTGATATTTTTGCATGGGACAATAGGGTTCTTGCAAATTGTTTCTTTTCTAGGATTGTCTTTAGGAATGCTTGTGAACAAGGGTGTCTTTGGTTTGTCTTGAGGCCCAGCTCCCCTAACAACTTTACTTCTAGTATTGTACTATTTCTCTTGACCAACCACAACATACATTAACAATTGTCTATCTTCCTTCGAAGATATACCACCATCATACTTCTTGATCATTAAATCCCTTAGATATTCAAAGTCATTATTAGGAATTTCAAAGGCTTGAAATACATCTACATCATGAGCTTGAGGAAGAGAAATAAATGGTACCCTCTTTATGCAATCCCAAAAGGTTGCAGCAGTCCTTGTACTTATCACATCTGTTGATGTTGTTGCTTGTTGTAAGCCTAAAGAGTTTCCCATCATACAAATGTCATCATCCATTTCATTCTCATTATCATCATCAATATCTTGCTGGTCCATTTCACATGGAGGATGAGGAAGAAAACATCTATCACACCAATCCATATCAGCAATTTCCTGAACAACAACAACCCTTATAGTCAGAGGGTCAGGCACCACTCTATTTTCATGTTCCTGGGGTTGTCTACTTGTAGATCCAACAGGCCCTTTACCTCTATCATCTTGTCTTTGATCACCCCTAGGATGATTGCCAAATCTATCATGGTTTTGAGTTCTTTGCTATCCTTGTGAAATTTTCCCAATACCTTTCTCAGAGTGGGCTAGTTTGTAAGAGATTTCTTTGATAGCCCCTGCCAAAGTCTTAACAAAATATTCTAAATCAGCACCCTTGTTAGCTTGAGGCTTCTTGGGGTTTATCAGCATTTTTCATCTCATTCCACGAATCAATAGAGTTATCAGGTAGAGCCTTGTACCAATCCCTAGCATCTTATTCAAGTGTATGGATAAACAACTTGATTCACACCATCCCTCTTAAGTGGTTTACCAACAGCTTTAATATTATTTTCAATTCTAGTCTGAGCCATATTGTTTGGTGGGGGTGATCTCAGAGGTGAAACAATTTGATGAGGAGTAGTAATGGGTCTGATTGGAATAGATGAGTGATATTTAAAATGACAACCCCCCAAAGGTGCTCTCTCTTGATAAACTTTAGCAAACTTAGAAACCACAGGAGCAGATTTAGGAGAAAGTTTTTTAAATACACAAGAAGGTCCCTCACCTGATGGAGAATGAAAATTAGAAAGAAGATTTCTTGAATCAGATCTACTTGAAGAAGAATTATAATCTTCAATAATAGGCTGCTCTCCTTCAAATTAAACTATGGGGATCTCTTTCCTTGCAACCAAATCACCAACCAATTTCCACACTCTTCTTCCTTCTAGTTCTGAGCTTCTTGATTTGGTGATAAAATTCTTACAAGAGTTCTTGATGAAGATGGATCTCCTTCCCTCCAGCTTGACAGATTTAAACAACAAGTTTCAAATGATAGAAATGTGTAAGACAACTGGTATTTCAAGATCCAAACAACACAGAGTCACCACTAAGGATTTCCACCTTAGTTGTGCAAGAAAGCACTAAAATATTTTTTCAAATGTATGCTATGACTGAAAATTGTGCAAGTGTTTACAATTCAAATCTTCTTCTTCTTGATTCAACCAAAAATAATGCATCCAAATCATATAAACTGCTAGTAAATGAGAAGAGCAGGCTGAGTTTGAAATCTTTTTTTAACCCAAAACATGCAGATCTGAAGTATGAAATGATATATCAAGAATGTAACAACTCAAATACTTGACCACACAACTACTCAAACATTTCAAACACTTAACAACTCAAATACTTGACCACACAACTACTCAAACATTTCAAACACTTCAAAACCACCAATAAATTCTAAGAATTCCCCGACAATGGCATCTCAAAGGAGTTTTCACTACTAAATGATGGATATGCTTTCAAAACAAAGCTAGGGTTGCCAAAGACATAATGAAACCCTGATATACTTTGTGCATTTTGAAGGAAGGATTGTATTCTTTTGTTGACACATAATGCAATGCAGGGGTAGTAAAGGTATAATGAGTTATTCTGAATGAAATTCTATGGGAGAATTTTAGACAAGACAAGATAAGAAATTACCAGCTTCTTTGGGAACCTTTGTAAAATAATTACAACACCTAAACATCAGAGATGTTTCAATGAGTTTGAAGTGCTCTTTCAAACAGGATTTGTGCACAAATGGAGACTCAAATTTGCACTATTCCACACAAACTTTGATAACATGCCACAAAATCTTGAAGCAAAATATCAATGAAGCATATAGAAACCCTTATTTGATCATGACCTGAGGTACACCCAAAGGTTTACAAACACCCTCAATATTCAAGGAAAGTAAGATGAATTTAAATTTGTTTATCTTCACTCAAATGAATGCTCTTCTGAATGAAAGATTGTAGATACCTTCAAACCCTCTAGAAGAAATGAGGCCATGTATGATCAAAAGATATCCCAAACACAATATTGCAACATGAGCATAAAACACAAATTGAAAACATACTGAAATACAAGTGTATGCAAGTTTTGCCAAGAGATAAAACAAGTCAATCCATAAATTTGATCAAATACACCAGCAAGGGAATGTTATTAAGACAATCTCAAAGCTTGTTGATGGCTTTACAGCTGAAACCAACTCAACATGATGAAAATTTGATGCAAGAAGGAATTAAAAATGGCTCTCAGGCAGTTTCTCCAAAAGAAATGGATTACTTCAAGTTTTCCTCCTAAAAATTCTTCTTTTCTTTCTCAAAAAATATCAACAGGCTTACAAAATGCCTCAAAATTACAACTTATATCCTATGCCAGCTTGGATCCTTGCATCCCAAGTAAAGAATATGCTCAAAGGATCAAATTTGTTACAAAACCCTATCCATTTGATGAAAAATGATATTAAACTGTGAAACAACTCACAAAATTCTAGGGATGCACAAAAACAATAAAATACTACATGGGCTCATATCCTTATCCATCCCAGGGTCATGTTGTTGTCATTCCAACATGCCAGCATGAATTTGCAATCATTTTCCACCTTTTTCCCCCATCATTTTTAACTCTGCAACTTTAACTTTTTACTTTTCTTGTTTTTACAAGGGATGAGAAAAATATTTCATGAAAAACACTAAAGGGCACAAATCAGCTCAAATGAATGATTTAATTGCATTCAGAAGGCCGAGGAGATGAGAATTCATATAAAATTTCATGCAATTTGGTGCAAAAATGATGAATCCAAGAATCTTGGAGCTCTGAGGGTGGCAAGAAACGAAAATACTCAGCAACTGTCAATCCAAATTCAAATTTAAATTTGCACCATCCACGTGTCCAAAATATCTCCATTTTTACCTTGGGATAAGGTAGACACATGGCCAAATATGATTGGAGTGGGCCCCCAATCCTTAAAATGCATTTTAAACCTTTTTGAATTTCAGGAAAATTTTGAAAAATTTTCCCGCTTGCCCCCTGGACCCACCACGTGTCCTTAGGTAGGCCCCACTGAAATCTGTGGGCCAAAATAATGAAATTTTCTCCTTTTTTGAGAAAAGGAAAATTTCCTCAAAAACCCCTGCGGGCCCAAACACTCGCTGCTTCTTCTGCCACGTGGCAGTCTCTTATTAGTTGTGGAGCCGACCTTCCTATTTTTCCTTCATTCCTCCGTGAGCACAAAATCCTCCTGCGGGCCCGCGCTCCCCTTTTTTTCCTTTTGGAATAGGCCACATGTCACCCCCTAATTGGCTATGGGGGGACACCTCCAAATCTTCCGCGGGTCCATTTTTTACTTCGAGATTTTTCGCCAAAATTTTGCAAAGTTTTCCACTTTTTCTTTGTGTTCCAAACCTTCACCAAATTTTGGACACTTGTCCTCCTCTAATTGGACATCGGCCTTCGGGAAATTTTTTTCTTTTGTAACTCTAAGCCCAAAAAAAAAAAAATTTATCAAAATCCTCGCCGCTCCTTTTGACCTTCCTGGACACGCGTCCACTTTTCATTGGAGGCGGGCCCATTTTTCATTTTTTACCTTGCAAACACAAAGGAAAAACTTTCATAAAATTTTCCTTTGGCCCCTTCTTCCATCTCACCTCCTAGACACATGTCTTCCTCCAATTGGTAGTGGGCTCTTGGGCCAAATGTTTTCTTTGGCATTTTGAAGCCAAAAACCTTCAAATTTTTCCAACTCTTTGCCTCTCCGTTTTACCCTCCTAGACACATGTCCTCTTTTCATTGGATGCGGGCCTTCAAACCAAAAAATGACTTCAAGAAATTTTCCAAAATGGAAGAATATTTTATAAGTGATCCCCACCACCCATCAATCCTCCAACCAATCAAATCATGCCACGTAGGCACATCACTATAGCGAATGCGGGGCCACGGAGCAAAATTTTCCTTTGTCAATTTTTCAAAAAGTAACAACTTATAACATTTTCCCAACCGCCCCCAACCAATAGAAACCTGCCACATCATCAGAAGGATGCAAGGATGAATTTGATGGGAAAATGACACCCGTATGCCCGTCAAAACATAAAAAATGCAGGAGATGCCCTAGAAATAAAAAAAAATCACAAGGAAGGTAGATTTCTCGGCTTTAAATCAAGTGAAGCATGATTTTACATTGTTTATGACCTAGGGAGTAGAATTTTAACCTCAAATTACTCAGATTTGATCCACTTCAAGTTTTTCATGATTTGGCAAATGAAAAACATGACACAACTCGTATAAGTGAAAAAATTATGGCACAAATGGGGGGAAACTTGGATTTTGTTTCAACTTAGGGAAAAATAACCACATCATGAGCATCTTGAAGGCACTCAACTAGAAAAAACGAGTTACAGATCACCCACTCAAGCAAATAAAATGTTTTTGACAAAAAATGGATATAGAAAATTAGGGCAAAGTTTGAAAACTGAGATATTGCACCAACAGGATATTCTACCATCTTTGCACCATCTAATTGCTTTAGGATGGTAGATAAGGATTCTATCAAAGATGTGAACATACATTTTATAGGTGCATTGGGAAGAGGCCCTTGCAAAATTTTCAAGAGTGGACCTATCTATATGGCTTGGACTCTCTTGGAGTCTTTAATTCCATCACCAACAACATGTTTATTCTTATTGAAGAATTTAGGTTTTTCTGTGGATTTGGCTTCGTGTTTGTTTTTAATAACCGGTGTAAGCATGCCCTTGGTAATGAGTAATTTCTCAATTTGACTACCTTTCTCTATGACTTCTTTAAAGTTCAAGCCACAATGCATTTATAAGTGAAAGGATATTTGTAGGTTCAAGTTAGGAATGAATATACTCACTAACTATTTTTTGGGTAAGGCACAAGGAAAGCGACTAGCTAACCTGTGCCATCGTTGTAAAAATCCTACAAATGTCTCATTGGGTTTTTGTTTTGTGTTACATAGATAATTCATCGTGATGTCACTCTCCATATTATAGGAGTAATGTCTTATAAATTTCTCTTCTAGCATGGGCCATGTTGTAATGGAGCCCTTAGGTATGCTATAAAACCATTCCAATCCCACGGCTCCTAGGCTGCGAGGAAAAAGTCATATCAAGAAATTATCGCTATACGTGACCTCTTGGAAAGCCATGTTAAAGTATTTTATATGATTTTTAGGATCACTTTTTCACTTATACTTATCAAAATTGGGAACATATGTTTCGGGAAAGGCTATTGTAGAATGTCCTTATCGAAGGGGTAGGGACATAGTTCTTCATACAAATATTTTATGTTTTGGCCTATATTTCCCTATTGTGTTGTGAACGTATCTTTCATAGATTTCAATTCATCCTGAATGAGTTTCTCCTTAGTAGGTGATATTGACCTTTGATCTTGAGTTTATTTAAAGGTATAGTTTGTATGCGGATCAAATTAAAACTCGTTAAGTTTTTTTTTGTCTCTGTCTTTACCTATGTTTCTTTTTGAAGTGCCTAGGTTCACTAATTTATGAATCAACTTCAAGATCTATTTTTGGAGGATCTCCTCCTCAACAAGGGGATCCTCTTCTTCATCGAATTTCAGAGGCGGGGATGCATTCCACTCAATTTTCACTTTACGTGAAGCCTTAAAGTGAGGTTTACGTGATGTTTCACCTTCGAAAGTGGCCTTATGTTGCCTAGAAGTGGATGCATATCCCACATCGAAATGACTATTTGTCTCTAAGATGAATGAGTTTCTCCTTAGTAGGTGATATTGACCTTTGAGCTTGAGTTTCTTTAAAGGTATAGTCTGTATGCGAATCAAATTAAAACTCGTTAAGTTTTTTTTTGTCTCTGTCTTTACCTATGTTTCTTTGAAGTGCCTAGGTTCACTAATTTATGAATCAACTTCAAGATCTGTTTTTGGAGGATCTCCTCCTCAACAAGGGGATCCTCTTCTTCATCGAATTTCAGAGGAGGGGATGCATTCCACACAATTTTCACTTTACGTGAAGCCTTAAAGTGAGGTTTACGTGATGTTTCACCTTCGACAATGGCCTTATGTTGCCTGGAAGTGGATGCATATCCCACATCAAAATGATTATTTGTCTCTAAGATGAATCTTCACTCTCTTAAGTTAGGGTCAATGAACTTTGTTTCTTCTTCATGATGATGTGAAAGTTTAGCTCCTAACACTAAGACTCTCGCGAGTAATTGATCTTTGTTATAATATAAGAGCTCGTCAAATCTGTTTAGGTATAACCTTTGTTGTTCTCCTGAAGAGTCTGACTCTTCTCCACTATGATCGATTAACTTATTTGTATCTTTGACTTGAGAGAAGAGCGGTCTTAAATTATGACCACTGAATGGGAATGTGTTAAAAGGGTTTTCTCCCATGTGTTTCTCATTTGATTTGGCTGCCATTTTTATGATTTTAGGCATCACTAGCAGACATCTTTATGTAGCTAGTGTAACCCCTAAGTGTATGGTTTTCTACAAGTCGTTTAAGGGGATGTTGGAATTATATCACAGTGTATCGTAGATGTAAATTTATGTAATCATTTTTACCAAGAAACATTCATATGCACATCTTATGTTATGATTCACTCAATTTGTTATTACCAAGCCTATACCCTAAGATAGTGACAAAGATGTACTAATATGTAGGCCAAGTTAGAACCCCAACAAGATCTAAGCACTGACATGATGTTGTTGCAGTCCCTTGACAAGGTATACTTAAAACTAGTTTGAATACCAATGAAAGCCAAACCTTCCAAAAAATGGAAGTCACAAATAGATAAAGCATAATAACGTCATCGTGATACATAAACCGAGCAAGCAAGGTGTTAGTACCATGGTGACTTTATTATGATATATATAAGGCGTTATCAACATTCTTCAAGAAGACTAAGTATAAAAAGGATTTTTTAATCGTGTGAGTAGCATAACCACGCAATAAGGGGACTTATACCATTTCCTCACAAAAAATGAGAATATGATGTAAGTACCAAGATTGTACATCTAAGATGCGAACAAGACTATTAACTCCAGAAGAGACAAAATATGAACCAAATACACAACGGTGAAGATGATCTTGAAATCAAGATGAAAGGACTTTTATCAAAGATGTGAAAAGCACACCCGTGCACTTTAGATGTTTAACAACCCATCTGCAAACATGGACGGGCATAAACAAACAAAAATGTGACAAGCACTATCTCTGATAAAAATACGCGATGTATACACCTTTCTCACCCTGAATAATGGGTGATGAGAATGCAAGGCAGAGCTTCACCTCTTTTGAAGACAAGAACAAAACTAAGCAAAAGTGGGACATAGCTTTGGTCCGTGATGAAAAGACACTCAGTTCAAACTCGCAAGGGTTCTTTACCTTATTTCAACAAACAAGGTTTAGATTCCAGATGAGCCATCACTTTGTGATGGCTTGACGTAACAAGGACTAGTAAAGTGGGCTCCTTGACAAAATGGATTCCCTAAAAAGTCCTCTCAACTAGGTGTTACAATATTGTCTAAGAGCGAGGCATGATTTACCCAAAAATTCACAATGACTAGTTTGGGAGTATCTCGGCTTTATCCCCTTTCAAGTAAAGTGGACAATGAATGCATCCATCGTGTACTTATACTAAGGTCGCGATACAGACAACTTACAACTCTAACTCACAAGGTGTACTAGTCAAGTGGGTAAGTGGAGCACTTCCTATTTCATCCATGAGGTTAAATAGTGGTGGACTACTTTAGGGTTCCTAGAACCACCCCCATTGTTGTAGCTTAAGGTATTATGCCAAAGGGGTTATGTTCCAGTTGAGCAGATAGGGACGCACCCTTTTCTGAAACCTGTAATATAATGTTTTGAATATGGTGTGTTTTTTTTATCTTGCTTAACTTAATGTGGTTTTAAGTAGCACACTATTTAGAAACCTATAAGAACACGTGTATTAGAAGGTTTTGCGTTTTTCCTTAGCTCCTCCTTTCTTTGACAATCGTTAGGTCCTATAGACAACAAGTTTCAGTAATTTTCCAATTTGTAGGTTGATGTTTAAGAAAGAGAGTTTTTCACTTTGCTTTTGATTCCTAAGATCGCCAAAAGGCGCGAAGGAAGAGAATACACAACGTGAAAAATTCCACTGAAATCACATGAAATTTTTACTCCAACCTTTTATAAAACAAGTGTTTTTTACACAATTTATATGAGTTTCATATTGGTGTTTTTGATCTCCAAGATCATCTTGGAAGACCTAAGGAGAGAACATACACACTTTTACAATACCTACTTCTAAGTCAAAAACAACAAAAAAAACACTTTTAATCTATGCAAACTGAAACGTTTAAGAAAGAACCTTGTTTTTCCAATTGTTAGTCCTAAAAACCTACAGTGATGGATTAGAAAAATGTTTTTTTCAGACTTAAAATTTTCATCTTTTAACACAGACACCTGCGTGCCTATACTAACACTAGCGCTCCCCAACTAATGGATACATTCCCTACCTGACGAGTACACCTGCAGTCAAAAATATTAATAAAACCCAATGATGTAAACACAGACGCTCACAATATGACATAGACACACCTATATTGACATGGACGCTTAGGTTATGACATGTACACGCCTAATCCTAAACAGAGAACTGTAAAAGCTTTTACAGAGTAAGATATTTTACACCTGTGCGGCTAGAGAGATGGCTATACACCTTAGATGAAAAATATGCATGCATATCCTTGTATGGGTTATTTATGATTTTTTACTCAATCAAGGCATTTATGCCTGTGTGTCCAAAGAGATGTATACATGCCCCAGATTACGTAGATGCATGCGCATTTGTGTAAAGTTTTAGTTTACAAATGATGGGGACCTTCCGAAAGGTATGCGCCTAATATGACAGGTACGATGGGGTTCCTATGTGTATGCACCCCTTGTTGGACACCTATGCACACCCTGTGAAAAACCTGCAAAAAACATGGATTTTCAAATTTTCAAGAGCAAACAGGTTAGTTATTAGTCAAAGTGTCCTATTTTTAGATCAAACCCACAAAATGTATATAAATAATGGTCATTTATCTAGGTTTAAAAATAAAAATGAGGAAATAACAAGTGATTTGAGAGAGAAAATTCAAAATGAACTTTGAAAACCTAAAAGACCTCCATTAATGGAGGGTGGACATAAGTGTCCCACCGGGCGTGCCAAATGTGTTCAATGAAAAGTTGTAAAAGCCATGGATTTGGGGTAAGAATCTCTAAAGAAAACTTAGATGCTTTTAATAATATGATCAATGGACCATGTGATAATAAATGAGTAAGGTTTCCTTCTTTGCATACATTAATTTGAAATAAACATGCAAACTAAGAAAATGAAGTTAATCTCTATTCTTTGAAAGATTGAAATAATGAACCTAAGAGGATCTAAGCGTTAATTTTATGTGTTAAGAGAAAGAGGTCTCCCCATTAATGGCTTCAAGGCCAATGGATCTTCCCTTTTACTCTATGTTAATGCTATTAAATACAAGATTAAATGCTTTTAGCTCAAATGAACTAAAAAATAAAGCCTAACCAAATTGCTATAATTTTTGCTAGGAAGAAGAGAGAATTATTAGGAAATGAGGGAGGGGGTATAGCCCTATTTATAGTTTTTGGTTTGAAAGAAAAGGGAGATTTGGGTGCATGTGGAACAAAGGCTAAAGTCCAAAAAGAACTTTAGCAAGTCAAAGTGTGATTTGACTATGTTAGAGGGTAATTAACCTAGGTTAGACTAATTAATCTCTCTTAGAGAGTAATTAGGGTTCTAGAAGGGTTTTGAAGGACTTACTCAATCCAACGAAGTGGATTGATCTTCCAGGGAGCTAATAGAAGTGAATAAGAAGATAATGTAGTTAGAACGAGGCTATAACTACCTATTTAAATGGTTTATAAGATTGAAAATGACTAAAAGGGTGTCATAAGAAGGGAGTTAGATAGGCCTAACTGGTAGTGTGTCATCAATTCACAAAAGGAAGAAGCATTAGTGCACTATTAGAAATAATAGTGTATTGATCAAACTACAGGTGTCTACAAGGACGTGTATATCATGGTGGATATGGAGGATGAGGCCGTGGTGGAAGAAGAGGTGAGTTCCCTCGTGGAATATGTTATACGTGTGGATCTCTTGACCACTATAGACACGAATGTCCTCAAAATATTGCATGTTCTTTCTGTAGAAATAACCATAACTATGAAGAGTTCCTAAATTTATACGAGCATCTGAGTAAGCAGCATAAGAAAGAGAACAAAGGCGCTGGGATGGTTAGAATCCAACATATGGTAGAGGATTAGTTGATGCCCAAGATAACCGAAGGACTTGAGGCATTAATAGTGAAGATTACTACACATGCTGAAGCAACACACGTGAGAGAGGCATTACACAAGAAGCCTATGATTCCCAATGAGGAGGTTTTGCATGTGAGGTACCTAGATATTTCTCATCAGAAGGAATTTTACCAGGATACCATGTAAGTGCTAAGGAATCTTCAGGGTGAGATACAATACCTTAAGTAGGAAAAGAAAGATCAGAGATGGTCCAAACTGATATCAATGATATACGAGAGGTGTGCAAGATGTTACGCCAGGAGAAAATTATTCTGCTATTAGGAAGTTGGTTAAAAGGGAACACTCTGCGCACAGGTATTGAGACTGTATAGAATATTTTGCATGAAAATATTCCCCCTGATAGCATTGACTATGACAAAGAAATTACTCTGAATCTTGTTGTAGATGGGTGGGTGTTGAGAAATATATTGATCGATACAGGTGCAGAGGTAAATGTGCTTACATTAGATGCATGGGTACAAATGGGGAGGACTCCATTACAACCATCATATAATGTGTTGTTTATGGAAAACCATACTAAGGCCACTCCCATAGGAGTTTTGAAAGATGCATCTATAACTATATGAAAGATGCATCTATAACTATACAAGGGGCCAAGTTCACTGGGGATTTTGAAGTATAAACACTTGCAGAAGTAGACAATTTTCCAGCCCTGCTTGGATGCCCTTAGTGCTATGCGAATAATGCTGACTTGAGATTTAATAAGGGGTATATCATATTTGAAAAAAAGGAGGAAAGGGTTGTGATACCTTTGACAGCTGGAAATTCTACACCATATGTTAAACCTCTAAGTGAGCAGGATTTAAATAGAGTCTATGTACGTGCTATTCAAGACCCAGAGGTCAATGAGCCATCAAAAGAAGGCATCCTACAGTGGGAGGATTCTCATTTTGTTAGTGATACTATGAGTATTGCTTATGATAATTGGGCTCATAGTACATATTAATTAGTAGGACGCGAGGTGAAAAGCGCAGTTGCGCACAAGAATGGAATTTGTTCAATTCAACGGATAGGTAGCATAGTACCTTGGTATACATGGACGTAATAACTTCCTACCTTTCTAAGGGCCATGGAAACATAGTGGACGAATCAAGTTAAAAGGAGAGATATGTTAGTATATACATTGCATGGGATAGCAGCGCACTGGTGGGAAGTCCATAGAGATAATATTATAAATTGGCAAGAGATTAGAGTCACTTTATCTACTAGGTTTATAAGGAACAATACACCTACGCAAATATGCACTTATCATGGTGATCAACCTATTTAACATCACATTCAGCAGTGTAAGAGACTCTAGACAAGCATTACCACCTTCACTCTGGGTGCATAGATTGTATTCTATTCTACAAGGATGCACATGTGTTTGGTATGTATATGTAGAACTACATCGAGAAACTAGGAACTGACATGATTTGGTTGCAGGAATGATCCATACTTTCAACTAATTATCGATTAAACTCCTGTAGCATAGGCATTAAAATTTTTCAAGCACGTAACTATTGGAGATAGTGCAAAATCCGAGGAGCATATATAGGAATTATTCGGTGAGGTAGAGTTTGGAGAAAGTTTTGAAAAGGAAGAATAAATGGACTCCATACTACTTGAACGTGCTTGCCTTGAGAAAGAGAAAAGAAGGATGGTTTATGTCGTGGATGACAAGGAAGTTGAGAACCTAGATATTAAACATTCACACAAGGTGCATGAGGTCTTGGACAGTGTAGACAAGGATACGCACACCTACCATGGACACATGAAGAAAAATAAGGGAAATATACTCTCATAGGCTGAGCCTAAGGAGGCCATAATTAGGGATCAATGGTTAGACTCGGAGGTAGAAAAGATCATTGAGTTACTTAGGGATTACCAAGACTTATTCCCTCGGGGATATCATGAACTTAAAGGTGTGAATGAGTCACTTGGGGAAATGAAGATGAAACTTAAGGGTGGTGCATGACCAGTTAGAAAGAGAACTTACAGAATGAATCCTAATTTACGTGAAAAGGTAAAAGAAGAAATTGATAAAATGTTGAAATCTAGAATTATCAAGCCCCTTGATGAGTCAGAATGGGTTAGCTTAATGGTGATCAATATAAAGAAGGATAGAAAAATTAGTATATGTGTGGACTATAGGGAGATTAATGCTGCATGTGTCACAGATCCATTCCCTATGCCATTCATTGAGGAAATATTAGGAGTTACAGGGCATGAAATATATTCCTTCACAGATGGATTTTCTAGGTATCACCAGGTTAGGATTGCTCAGGAGGATCAAGAAAAGAAAACATTTACTACTGAATGGGGAAGTTTTACGTATACTGTGATGCCATTTGGATTGAAAAATGTGTCTGATGTATTCTCATGCATAGTTGTTCAGGCATTTAAGGATTTTATACACAACTTCTTACAGGTATACCTAGATTATTGGACAGTATATGGGCTTGTGAAAGATCATTGTGACAATATGCGCTTAATGTTTAAACAATGCAGATAATTGAGTATCTCCTTGAACATCAAGAAGTGTATATTTTCTATGCCATTTGGGATACTATTAGGACATATAATCTATAAGGAAGGTTTGCTAGTTGATCTAGCCAAGGTTGCAGTCATCTTAGGCCTGGAAGCGCCTACCAGTCAAAGTGAGGTGCACAGATTTTTAGGTTATACAGGGGATTATAGAAAATTCATAAAAGGGTATGCTAAAGTTTTTACACTCTTAGAAGAATTACAGAAGGGGAAAGGTACATTTTGTTAGGGAGAACCACAACAGTGTGCATTTGAGATATTACAATAGAAATTTACTACTGAACCCATTATGTGCTTTCCCTCATGGGATAAACCATTTCATGTGCATGTGGGCACTTCTAGCATGGCCACTGGCACTATGTTAGCTCAACCTGGTGAAGGTATTATAGCTCATCCAATCTTTTTTACTAGTAGGAAGCTGACTCCTACAGAACGAAATTATACAACTACAGAGAAGGAAGCGTTGTCAATGATCTATGCATTGTATAAGTTTTGACAGTTTTTGTTAGTAACACCATTTGTGTTTTATACAGATCACATGGCATTGAAGTACTTGGTAAAAAATCCCATCTTATAGAGGCGCATATGCAGATGGGTACTCCTAATTCAAGAGTTTGACTTCACAGTTGTGCTGAAGCTAGGGAAAAGCAATTCTAGACCAGATCATTTATCTAGAATCAATTCAGGAGAGGATGCACAAACAATTTAAGAAACAATGTCGGATGCATAGTTATATAGGTTAAAATGTGCGACCACAATATTAGAATACATTTTTGTCTTTCTACAAACAAGAATGGCACCAAAAGGAATGAAATCATTAGAAAAGAAGTAGCTTTCTATACGCGTGACACCATTTATGTTAATCATTGCTGACCTCTATAAGCTAGGAAGATATGAAGTATTACGACGTTGTGTATTAGAAAATGAGAGTAAAGATATTATGGAAGAAGCTCATGGTGGTATTGCAGGGGGGCATTATGTAGGTGATGTGACTGCCCAGAAGATCCTATTTGTTGGATTATGGTGGGAGACATTGTATAAGGACTGTAAAGAATATTGTAAGGCGTGTGATAATTGTCAACACCTAGGAAAACCAGGGCAAAAAGATGAGATGCCTTTGAGACCAATTACTAGTGCTGAACCATTTGAGAAATGGGCCATTTATTTTGTAAGACCTATTTCTCCAGCCACATGCAGAACTGGATCGTGTTATATTGTTACTTGCACAGATTATCTCACATGGTGGGCAGAAGCAACACCTACGAAGGACTATACGACAACTACAACAACTATGTTTTTTGGGAGAATGTTCTTACAAGATATGGATGTCCCTTAAGATTGAAAATTGATTAAGGTACACACTTTTTGAATGAGACAATCAAGATACTATTAGATGAGTTTATGGTTTCACACCATAAAACCACACCTTTTCATCCTCAGCAAAAATAAATTACTGAGGCCTTCAACAAGATTTGAGCCAAACTTTGACAAATATTTGTGATGTTAGAAGAAAGGATTGGGATGATAAAGTATCAGCTATTCTTTGGGCATATAGAACAACTTACAAGAGATTGAACAAAGCCACACCATTTCAGTTGGTGTTTGGTACAGAAGTTGTTCTTCCTATAGAATTTATGTTACCTTCTTTGCACATTACATTCGATGGAGGTCTAGCTGATGAACATGATCTAGAAGAGCGTATCAAAAATATGATTCAACTAGATGAGCACCGAGCCATAGCACGATGGAGTCAGAAGTAGGAAAGGGCCAGGTAGAAGGCATGGCATGACAAAAACATAAGGGATAAGAAATTTGAGATTGGAAAAATGGTACTTCTTTATGACTCCATTTTTTTGCACCATCTAAGTAAGCTCAAAGTACATTGGTTGGGGCCATATGTTATCACTTTTATACTTGAATCAGGTGATTTCTAGTTAGAAGTACTTGATGGAATATGGCTACCCGGTTACTTTAACGGGAGTAGGATAAAGCCCTACTATAATTAAGTCTTCTTGGTGTTTGTAATAAGGTAGTATTGCCATTTAGTTTAGGTTTTCAATTTTGTATTTCCTTAATGTATTTCCTTCATTGTCACTATGTTTTTTCAATTTCGTTGTTGTTCTTGTGTAATAAGTGTGCTTGCGCGCATGAAGCTAATTATTATATGAAGATTATTTTAGTGCAGAGGACTGCACATAATTTTAGTGTGGTATGGTTGTAGTTATCCAAGAAAAAGACTGTGGGGATTGAAGGGTGAAAGGAATAAGCTCCTACGGGTGTGATTTAAGTCAAAAAAATATTTCTTCTCAAAAGTGACCAAGGATGGAGATGAATGAAAGAATAGTATAACACAAGGTGAATGGAGGCCATGATAGCTACTAAGAGAAGGTACAATGATGAGGTACTCGGGCACAAGAGAATGCATTGAAGAGAAGTCTGTGACCAGAGGGTAGGAAGGCACGCTAGAAGGTTAAACCTGGGCACAAAGATGTCTTGTGTGAAATAAATGGATTTGGTCAATGAATGAGGGGATATTTGGTAGGTAAAGGAGCAATAAATACATCAAAATTTGAAAAAAAATGAAAAATTTATATAAGGATGGGATGCAGATTCTTTTTTACCATTTCAACTAAGAGAATTTTAAGAAAGAGCCAAGTGATCGAGTTAAGGAGCAAAGGGTGTGAAACCAAACATGACAACATGATCTGTGTGATAAGAAGCTTGCGTCCCCAGTGGTGAAGGTTTTGAGCAAAGTAGGGAGCTAGAAAAGGGTTTGATTATGAATTTTCCACCTAGGGAATGATTGAATAGAGCTAGGGTTTGATTTGAAAAGTTATAGATTTGAATAGGAAACATTTGCAAGGTAAAAATGGAACCGAAGAAGGCATCTACAATAGCAGTAAAAGGAAAGAAGAAGGTAGTCATTGAGGAGGAAGAAATGACACCCGAAAGCCATTTTTCAGAGATGCAATATCTAGAAGGAGTCATCGTCAGGAAAGAATGAGATTCACCCATCAGAAATAGCAAAGTAAGTGAATATAATCATAGGACTTTAGAAAACAAGAAGGAGCTTGATTCCTTGCTCACTGCTAGAATGAACAAGAGCATGACGAAGGACATGCTAGTCTATGATGATGTAGGTGAAAAGCTTTTGAAGAGAATTGGGGTCTACCAGTTGTATGATCTTCCATATTTTGGAAAGTATGAGCCATTTTATCAGTGACTCATGAGTAGGGTACATGAAGACTTCTTCTACTTTGTAGGACACAGAGTTAGAATCTCATTTGCACTTGTCTCATCAGTTACATGTTTGAAGGCCATTGGAGAAGATATAAAAGGTGATCTTACAGATAAATCTGTGATTGTAAAGACCAAACAGGATTTGGAATACTTGAAGGGTCTGCATGGGATGAACATAGATAAATTGAATATTTTTCCATTTATACAAGCTATAGCCCACCTTGTTACCAGGTTGAATGATCAGGAGTAGTGGTCTGAGAGAAAATAGTCGAAGAATCTCACACAAGAGGGAAGATCAACTTTGGGGCTGTTCTACTATCACTGGTATTTATGGAGATTGAAGTACCAGACAGACCAAAGGAGAACGTATGGGAATACCCCATGGAGAACAAGTCCCCAGCTAAAATATTCAACAAGTAACTATTAAAGGGGTCTATGGCAAATGATGTAAATTAAAGGTTAGAGAAGTGGTATGACAGGCTCCGCACACCATTTGGGGAAGAGTGGTACATCCAAAAGGACCTACCAGCAATGGTAGGGAAACAAGTTCAGTTTGTTGTATATAAGCATTTCTGCATCACACGCTTTCCAATGAAAAATGGAGTCTGGAGCCCTTGGTGCAAGTTGCCTTACACATTCACTACAAGGTATTTTCATGAATATATTCATAGATTTACAGACACATGTTGAATGGTATTCAATGCAGATAAGGTAAACTACGATTACCAAACGCTAAGGAAGAAGTATGTGTACCCTAGAAGAAGTGCTTATATAGGAAGGATCATTTCAGAAGTACTAAATATCAAGCCAATAAGCTTGGATATAACATATGTGGGGGCAACATTGGTTTATCTCCAATTGAAGCCAAAAATGGAGAATAAAAAATATGTGGAAGGTGAGTTTGCACTTCCAGCACCACCAAAAGGGAAACATACAATGGCCCAAAAAACAAGTTGAAGTGCAGGATGATGAGGAGGAGTGCAAAGATAGTGGTGGTTTGGAGCATAGAGGTAGGAGGCATCCTACAAGTAAGGGTGAACCTGAGCGTGCTGTTACACCACCTCAGCCACAAGAGGGGGATGATGAGGATGTGAATGCAGTCCAAGTGGAGCACATGTTTAAAAGAGTATTTAGGAGAACAAGGACCCAAGGTGCTACTCCAACCACTATGCATAAATCACCCATAATATCCCCACAAAAGGAGGCTACCGCGCATAGGAGGAAAATGAAGTTAGATGAGGAAGTGGGAGATTCATAGGAAAGCATGCCTAATTCTCCTATACTTCAAGAGGACACCGAAGAACATGGTGAGGCATCAAAGGAAAAAGAAGAGGAAGAGAAAATACCAGAGGAGATAGCTGCAGAGGATGTTTAGGACATGGAGACACAATTCCCTAATTTGGAGGCTAAAGTTCCTAAGCAGTAAAGGTCTAGATGAACAAGTGGAGAGCACATTTCACCAGCCATGGGGTATGTAGAGGATGCAAGAAAAACTATCTGCACCCGCTTCTAGATCACGCTAGCACAAAAGGATTTATTCGGCTGGGATTTAATAGATGAAGATATGAAAATGGTGCACACTTGAAAACAACTATTGTGGTCGATGCACACCCACATGGATGAGCATGAATTTGATGTGTGTGAAGAGTCATGCATTTTGAGAAGACTAAAGAAGGAACCTCAAGCCAGACACATGACTATAAATCCTACTATCATGTAAGATGAGAAAGTCAATAATGTATTGGTGAAAGTTTCTACTGAGTTGGCTAGAAGTAACATGGAAAAATCTGCCATGATCAGAGTGTTTTGCGAAGAGTTGAAGGAAAAGAATGCAGAGATAGCATGCATAACACATGAGAGGGACTTTGTGTAGAAGAAGAATGAGGTGTTCATAAGCATCATAGAGGAGATTGGGGACAATGTAATCAAAGCAAGGCCACACTTAGAGGCCAAGGTACCACAGACATTTCCATCAATGATACACTATGTGGGAAAGCTGGTGGACTTAGTACTTGAAGATGGAACTTTACGTATGCAAGCGCCAAAATGGTCTGAACAAGATGCCAAATGAGAGAAAGAATCTGTGATGAGAAACATTGCATCTTATAAAGGGTTGTTGCAATCATTACAAAAAGTATTGAAGAAATTAGACTAGGATTTGAATATATGCATAGCTCCAGAGGTAATTAAAAACATCAAGACCCTCTAAGAGAATAACGAGGTCCAGAAAGCAATGAAAGATGAGACATTGGGCCATGCAAAAATATTGTTAATGGATAAAAAAAATCACAAGGCCCTGGTAGTAGTACAAGAGCCACACAAGACTCGGCTAGAAGATATTGGAAAGTTGATTGCATGGAAGATGGAAATTTTATAAGGAAGAATGACATCATTGTCTAGTTTTGTGTTGCTTTTGTGAAATGAGCAGGGAGAAATTGTGAGAGATGAGTTAGAATCCATTTCTGTGGATATCCCAGATAAAGTAGAGTAAGCACTCACTGACCGACATGTATTAGAGGCCGAAATAAAGGAAGAGTATCCAGAGTTGATATTGAAAACTGATATAGAAGAGGTTTCCTAATAACCTCACAAAAATTATTTATTTATCTACATTCTTTTATTCTTATTCTTTTCATTCTTCTATTCTTTCCTTCAATTTTTGGACATACCCATTATCGGGATGACAATGAGATTAGTGTGGGGTAATGTTGATCAAAGAATACTTGTCAAAGATCAAACAAGGATTCCGCGTGGGATACAAGGCCTGAAACCATGGGCATGGAAGGACAAAAAGGATCCACGCATAGAAGGCAAGCTTAGATTTCAGGACTTAGCCGATTTTGAGCATGAAGACCTAGTTTTAGAAGATGGCGTGTGGAACACATCAACACTGAAAAGATGTGTGTGCCATGTATTTTCTATCTTTGGAGAAGAGGTTCAAAGTGTTTATGCATGAAGACAAGCTAAGAATAGAATTGACACTTCAGTTAACTACAAGAGGACTATAGAAAGTGCACTTGCATGTGTGACTATGATTGTAAACGACATGTGGTTATTAATAGCATGTGGCCTATTTTTGGAATAGATAAGCGGTGAAGGGAAATTCCACACCATATATATGATGTTAGGTGCATAGGAGATATATATACATATATATAGATATATATATATAGAGAGAGAGAGAGAGAGTTTCATGTATGGAAGGAGATGTATGTATGTGTAACAGAGAATGTACGCATATGATTGAATTATGGTATCAGTTCCATATGCACGTTGGTATAGACTGAATATATTGTAAGGAGCTACTGTATTTATTAATAGATGGAAGATATTGGCTGAATCTAGGTACCATTCTGTGTGTAGTTAAGTAGTGCATGTTATTAATTCAATCATGATTATTGTTTAATCTTGTTCTTTCTTAGATCTGAGTGTAGCATGCATTGTGGAATGATGGATCAGTTATGAACCTATATGTTACTTCCTTCATCATGTTAACATCCTATTACAATAACTCTAAAAAGGGACCTAGCACCTTTACATGCTTCGGGTGAGCACTCACTCTAGGCTAAGTGATGTGCCAGTGCGACTAGGGTGTTATTTGGTAAATTCTAAGATGCATAAAAAATTAATTCCCTTATATCAACATCATTGAAAAAAATCCAACTGACCTCTGGTATACTCAGACAATTGACTATCTTCCAGAATCCAAATTTCCTCACGATCTATCTAAAAATGCTAAATGATCATTCCTTTAATGCGCTACCCAAGACATCATCAAAGGTGGTGTCTTGTATAAACATAGATTCGATGGCCTCTTTTTAATATGCCTTAGGTCTCATAATTCTACTAAATCCATTCAAGAGGTCCACAACGACATATGTGGTGGACATTTCAATGGTACAATTATCACTAAACATGTCCTTTGAATGGGCTATTACTTGCCAACTATCAATCAAGATTATTGTGTGTATGTCAAGAAATATGTTAAATGTCAACAACACTCAAAGATAACTCACACCTTAGTCAATACTTATAACTCAATTTTTGGCCTTTCTACATGGTGAGGCATCAAAGGAAAAAGAAGAGGAAGATAAAATACCAGAGGAGATAGCTGCAGAGGATGTTTAGGACATGGAGACACAATTCCCTAATTTGGAGGCTAAAGTTCCTAAGCAGTAAAGGTCTAGATGAACAAGTGGAGAGCACATTTCACCAGCCATGGGGTATGTAGAGGATGCAAGAAAAACTATCTGCACCCGCTTCTAGATCACGCTAGCACAAAAGGATTTATTCGGCTGGGATTTAATGGATGAATATATGGCAATGATGCGCACTTGAAAACAACTATCATGGTTGATGCACACCCACATGGATGAGCCTGAATTTGATGTGTGTGAAGAGTCATGCATTTAAAGAAGACTGAAGAAGGAACCTCAAGCCAGACACATGACTATAAATCCTACTATCATGTAAGATGAGAAAGTCAATAATGTATTGGTGAAAGTTTCTACTGAGGTGGCTAGAAGTAACATGGAAAAAGCTGCCATGATCAGAGTGTTTTGCGAAGAGTTGAAGGAAAAGAATGCAGAGATAGCATGCATAAGACATGAGAGGGACTTCGTGTGGAAGAAGAATGAGGTGTTCATAAGCATCACAGAGGAGATTGGGGACAATGTAATCAAAGCAAGGCCACACTTAGAGGCCAAGGTACCACAGAAATTTCCTTCAGCGATACACTATGTGGGAAAGTTGGTGGACTTAGTACTTGAAGATGGAAATCTACGTATGCAAGCGCCAAAATGGTCTGAACAAGATTCCAAATGAGAGAAAGAATCTGTGATGAGAAACATTGCATCTTATGAAGGGTTGTTGCAATCATTACAAAAAGTATTGAAGAAATTAGACTAGGATTTGAATATATGCATAGCTCCAGAGGCAGTTATCAACATCAAGACCCTCTAAGAGAATAACAAGGTCCAGAAAGCAATGAAAGATGATACATTGGGCCACGCAAAAATATTGTTAATGGATAAACAAAATCACAAGGCCCTGGTAGTAGCACAAGAGCCACACAAGACTCAGCTAGAAGATATTGGAAAGTTGATTGCATGGAAGATGGAAATTTTATAAGGAAGAATGACATCATTGTCTAGTTTTGTGTTGCTTTTGTGAAATGAGCAGGGAGAAATTGTGAGAGATGAGTTAGAATCCATTTCTGTGGATATCCCAGATAAAGTAGAGTAAGCACTCACTGACCGACATGTATTAGAGGCCGAAATAAAGGAAGAGTATCCAGAGTTGATATTGAAAACTGATATAGAAGAGGTTTCCTAATAACCTCACAAAAATTATTTATTTATCTACATTCTTTTATTCTTATTCTTTTCATTCTTCTATTCTTTCCTTTAATTTTTGGACATACCCATTATCGGGATGACAATGAGATTAGTGTGGGGTAATGTTGATCAAAGAATACTTGTCAAAGATCAAACAAGGATTCCGCGTGGGATACAAGGCCCAAAACCATGGGCATGGAAGGACAGGAAGGATCCGCACATAGAAGGAAAGCTTATATTTCAGGACTTAGCTGATTTTGAGCATGAAGACCTAGTTTTAGAAGATGGCGTGTGGAACACATCAACACTGAAAAGATGTGTGTGCCATGTATTTTCTATCTTTGGAGAAGAGGTTCAAAGTGTTTATGCATGAATACAAGCTAAGAATAGAATTGACACTTCAGTTAACTACAAGAGGACTATAGAAAGTGCACTTGCATGTGTGACTATGATTGTAAACGACATGTGGTTATTAATAGCATGTGGCCTATTTTTGGAATAGATAAGAGGTGAAGGGAAAGTACACACCATATATATATGATGTTAGGTGCATAGGAGATATATATACATATATATATATATATATATAGAGAGAGAGAGAGAGAGAGATGCATGGAAGGAGATGTATGTATGTGTAACAGAGAATGTACGCATATGATTGAATTACGGTATCAGTTCCATATACATGTTGGTATATATTGAATATATTGTAATGAGCTACTGTATTTATTAATAGATGGAAGATATTGGCTGAATCTAGGTACCATTCTGTGTGTAGTTAAGTAGTGCATGTTATTAATTCAATCATGATTATTGTTTAATCTTGTTCTTTCTTAGATCTGAGTGTAGCATGCATTGTGGAATGATGGATCAGTTATGAACCTATATGTTACTTCCTTCATCATGTTAACATCCTATTACAACAACTCTAAAAAGGGACCTAGCACCTTTACATGCTTCGGGTGAGCACTCAGTCTAGGCTAAGTGATGTGCCAGTGCGACTAGGGTGTTATCTGGTAAATTCTAAGATGCATAAAAAATTAATTCCCTTATATCAACATCATTGAAAAAAATCCAACTGACCTCTGGTATACTCAGACATTTGACTATCTTCCAGAATCCAAATTTCCTCACGATCTATCTAAAAATGCTAAATGATCATTCCTTTAATGCGCTACCCAAGACATCATCAAAGGTGGTGTCTTGTATAAACATAGATTTGATGGCCTCTTATTAATATGCCTTAGGTCTCATAATTATACTAAATCCATTCAAGAGGTCCACAACGACATATGTGGTGGACATTTCAATGGTACAATTATCACTAAACATGTCCTTTGAATGGGCTATTACTTGGTCAACTATCAATCAAGATTATTGTGTGTATGTCAAGAAATGTGTTAAATGTCAACAACACTCAAATATCACTCACACCTTAGTCAATCCTTATAACTCAAGATTTTTGGCCTTTCTCATAATGGGGATTAGACCTAATTGGCACTATCAATCCTCTTTCTCCACGAAAACATCACTCTATCATCACAACCACTAAATACTTCACTAAATGGGTAGAATCCAATCCCTTAACATCCACTAAATAAAATAAAATTATCAATTTCATTTATCAACATATCATATCTCGCTTTGGTATCCCTCATTAAATCAGCGCAGATATTGGAAAATATTTTAAAAACAAAGACATTAAGAAAAGTTGCGACTCATTTAACATCAAATTAATATTTTCATCACCATATTATCCACAAGAAAATGAGCAAGCCGAAGATTCTAAAAAACACTTATAAAATTCTTAAGAAAACTATTGACAAAGTAGGTAGGAATTGACATCTCCAAATACTATTTTTTCTCTAGGCTTATTGAACTAGCATTCATACTCCTACAGGTGCTACCCCATTTTCTCTAGTATATGGCTCCAAGGAGGTTTTAACTCTTGAAGTTCAAATTCTGCCACTTCCTGTATACCTCAAATATTTCATCCCTGATGAGGATTATAAACAAGACCATCTGACACAATTAGAATTGTTAGATGAATGATGTTTAACAACTCTCAAACATCATCATGTCTATCAAGATGGCATCAAGCACGCATATAGAAAACATGTAAAATAATTTGACTTTAACATAGGTGATCTCATTCTCAAGGAAAATGAAAATTTCACTACTATTAAAATAAGTAAACACATAAACTTTTCCTCTAACTAGATCAGTCCATATGTCATCACTCACAAGTATGGGTCGGGAGTGTATAATCTATCCTCCCTTGATAGTACACCTAAAAAGGAACCTCTAAATTCCTTTCACTTGCATCCTTTCTAATGTTAACACCTCGATTTTCATGACATTAGTCACATCAAAGATCTTATTTCACCACTAACCATCCACCATATCATCGTAATGATTTGAAAGCATGTGGTCTTCCATCACTATCCTAGAAACCTTAAAGATGAGCATCACATCTCTGTTCATTACATCTTTATCTCATGGACAAGTTCCTCATATGGAACTCTGAAATCATTACATCCATTTACCATGTTTACCGATCAAATACATGTCATGGGGAACACATGTGTGGTTTGTATACACATATTTTCCCCTCCTCAAAATGGTCTATTAGGGACTGCTCTTAGCATAATTTTTTTTTTGAAAATATCTATGGATGCATCTTGTCAAAAATATAGACTGATCCCTCAAAGGACTACTATCAAATATCAAAATTATATTATCAAAAACAAAAGTAGAATAATCCCTTGAAGGAAAAATACATGAAAAAATCATAGACCGATCCCTCGAAGGATGGCTATCTAAAAGTAAAAATTAAATCATATACCACTACCTTGAAGGATGGATACTTGTGTAAAAAGGATTCCTACATCAATAAACCTTCAAAAATTCAAATATCAAAAGCATCCTAGGAAATCTTCCCACATCAATCAAATTTCCCATCAAGGAAAACTTACCGCATCAATCAATTTGTGTCAAAAATAAAATATTAAAGTTGGGGCATTTCTCTATAAAACCATTGAAAGGAGAGCCTAATCTCCCACACAACCTACATGTGTTAACCATTCCCATGTCCTAAGAAGGTACACTTTTCACTTTCATCTATACCTAATATCCTACGTGTAACTACTCATTACTAGTCATATGTTAACATTTGTTATAAAGGCTAACATTGCAAGCACCTTCACTATATCAATTCCCATTGCATATGTATAAAATCCAATATAAATAAATATTTCAATGTTTTATTCTTACCCAAAAAATTAAATTACATTTTGATATATAAATATCACATTAAATTCAAACATCCATAACCCATCACATCAACATAATACCATTATCTATCAAAGACATCCATATAATATCAACATTCATCAAACATCTATAGGTTAAAACATCCATCAACATTGAATACAATCATCACTAGAGTTAATCCTGTTTAACTCCTTTTGTTCATGTTCCTCTTTTTGTCTCTTTCTAAGCACTTTCATGATGTAATATTTCATGTACTAGCCTCTAATATCCAATCCCTATTTTTACCCTATCTAATAAAAAACATTGAATACAATCATAAGAAAATCACATCACATTAACATAAAAAAGACACATGAATCAGGAATCAAAATCATAATAATCCATAATCATATAAAAAATGTCTTTATACATCATCTAGAGTCTCAGAAGCCCCGTATATCAAATACATATACATATCAAAAATAGGCTTCACAAAGAGTTGTATACATCAAAAAATCATATCTAGTGGGTAAAATGAACACCCACAAAAGGTACTCCCATGAACATTGCTCCCCTGAGCAACACCATCACCCCCGTTAGGTCATCTTTAAGGACCTCCCCCATCAATACCTCTTCTCCAACCAACTCCATCTAAACATCAAGGTGGATGGCCCACACTTGCAACACTAACACTAGGTCCCAGTCATCTCCAAGCCATATATGCTACATAACAAAGATCAATAGGTAACCTTCATATCACTATATCCTCATAATAAGCTAGATCATCATGAACTGACTTGTGGTTATCCTAGCTAACCATACTAGGTGGTCTCATCTGACCACTAACCTGAGTTGTAGTTACCTTTAAATCAGATACTGTCACTGAAACACCTATAATTCTGAGATCCCTTCTCAGGTTCTCTCACTATTACCGATATCAATCTCAATCAGGATATATATTGACTCAAGTGATCACACTCACCTCTTAGTCCATCCCTCTCACATATCAAACTATATATCTCAACAACCAAACCATCCCTCTCCATAGTCACAATAGCCCACTCAACTTGTAATACAACCTCCTTGGCCTCTAAACGTGTAATAGTAGCATCTAGATCTTCCTTGTCAGCCCTACCACTAGCTCCCTCACCACATCCCTCACCACCATATCCATCACCTCCCTGGTGTGCTTCCTCCACATGAACCCATGCCCATCTATCTCCTCAAGCAAGCTGAGCTTACCACCATGAATCAAAATCCTCAATAACACTGAAATCATCTATAGCCACCAGTTCCCCCTAATCATTGACACTCATAGCCCCCCTTCATCAAACATAGAACATGGAACAAAAATCACTAACAATGGAGTCCCCACATACTTATCCTCACGTCTATAAAATACTGGAGCCTCCAGAATATCCTGAATCAAACCAAACTGTCACTTGATGTGACTGAATTGAATAAGATCCCACTCTCATGTTTATTGGTTCTACACCCATAGATCCTGGTTGTGGAATTATACTAACCCTCCTCTCCCATCTGTACTGGAAACCCAATATATGGTCTCCACCTGATATCTCCTGCTTGTACATCTGAGAGGAGATTCCTATAATATTCCTCGCTCCATATCGGTCCAACATCCCCTCTATCAAAAAGCCATAAAAAAATTCAGCTGATCTTGCTAGAAACTCAATGTATTCCCATGGAAAACCTATAGGATGAGAAACAATAATATACTAAAAATCCCAACACTGTAGTAGACAAGAAATATTGATCATGAACCTCTTACGAATACTCCATAATAAAAGATATTTGTAAGTATGCACTAGCAATGTAGGGGCCTATACAAATAAAAACCTATGCTCCATTATGTTAGCCACAACACCTATCATCATCCATGGAAACTGACCCCCACTAGATTCAAGCAAAGAAAAACATGTCATTGTAATAATCATAAGGGTTATCAAGGCACAAACCTCTGTCTCAGGAGCATATAAATCCTGGTAGTTAAATCCACTAGTTGTAAACTCCACACCATATACATCAACACCATACAAACTCCTCATCACATCTGCCCTCTCCATATCATTAATCAAGTATATGCCCTCTCCATGAATAAGTAATCTCATAATCCTGTGTACATCCTCCAGGGTGATAGTCATCTCACTTGTCGAAAACCAACAATTGCAAGTAGTAGGATCCCACCTCTCCATCAAATCCTAACAACATTAGTTGATTCCTGTGAATGTGTCTCTAATGACACATTGCCCAAACCCACATCCACCAAACTCAACCAATCCTCATCAAATAACTAGAATAACTAAAATCATGTCCCTGATAGTCAATTTGTCCCTCACCTTCATCTTGAAAGCATAAAAAACATAAATTAGAACAAGTTTCGATTAAAATTTTGTCCACTTTACATAAAAATCCCAATCAATAGGGATCCACCCCAATTTCCAACGATTCATCAAAATCTCCATCGATTGAAAAAAATCACTAGTGATTTTAGTGATTTCATAAACATTCCCTTGTACGAGCATTAAAAAATTTAAAAACTAAATAAAAAACACAAAATGACTAAAAAGGTACCTACCTCCACCTGAGTGGGCCTCCTTTTCCTATTAGATGCTCCCACAACCTCCATCAATCAATTATCACTTAGGAATTCACTCACTTAGAATTCTAATCTCATAAATCACATAATGAAAATGAAAATTTTCCATAATCACCAATGATTTATAAGTGTCAATTATCACCCTATCGCCGACGATTCTCCATAATCACCAATGATTCGATGTTATCACCTATGATTCTTAAAAATAACTTGTGATTCCCTTTTTGTCATCAAAATTACCATTTTTCAATATCAACAACTATCTTCAACAACATTATCACACTTGAATAACATATTAATCCACAATGTTCCTCATTTTGAGGACCCCAAATATCTTAGCAACCAAAAAATCCTTTACAAATTTGTTTTACAAATTTAGTACCAGTAAACCATATGTCTATGGGCCACGAACCCTTTTGTTCCCCTATCACTTGGATCCGTGGTCTTCATAATTATATCAAAAATCTCTATGAATCATACGTCTATAGGACATGAACCCTTTGGCTCCTATCATTTTCATGATGATACCCATGTTGTTTTGATAACTTGTCTTGGGGAAAATTCAAACAAAACACAGATGTAAAAACTATCCAATCAACACAATAAAACTGGTGATCCTTTCATTGCATCAAAATCACCCCAGTTTAAGGGGGGATTACCCATCCAAACACAAATCAACCTATCTCACACACTGTTTTTGTCCTACAGTTTGGCCATCACAAACTACTCGACAAAAAGGGGGAAATATAGAGACTAAGTTTTCATCACCCACCTAATTCCTTTTATACACACATTATTTAATCAAAACCTATCATTATATCATTATCCTAAGTTACCTCTCCTCATCCAGTAAAATCAATTTTTACGCCCTCATAAATTACTATCTACCCATCCTAAACTACTTAACCATATAAAAACTACCTCAAACCTATTTTATCCTAACATCCTAACCTCCCCAACTCGACCTTAACATCCTTACAACCATTTTCCATCCCAATTTACTCAAAAACCCTGTTTAGGAAGTGGTTTAAACCATTTCCTAAACATTTTCCCAAAATTTTTGGATTGCTGATGATTATAACAAATTGCAAGCAATTATAAAAATTAGTTATTCTCCTCTCTTAGGGATATTCAAACTTATTTCATGTGTTTATACATCTTTTTTTTAGTCTAGAAACAAATCTCTGCCACTCTAGAAATCACCAAAGCCCTGTATCAACCTCTAGCTCTTACAAATATTCATTTTCGATAATATTTTCATCAAATATCTTCCTAGAAGACTCAACAAATTTCCAAAAATCTAATCAAATTCATCGAATATTTACAAATTTCATTCTCCAAAGCCTTGTATCAACCTACAACACTTGCAAGAATTCATTTTGGATAATATTTTCATCAACTATCTTCCTAGGAGACTCAATAACTTGCCAAAAACTCTAATAAAATTCATCCAACATTTACAGATGTCATTCAATCTACTTCCATATTACAAGGTACTCTTCTTTTTCATTTCATCATTTTTAGTTCATAAAAAACATCAAAAACTATAAAAAAAACCATCATCTATAAGCTCAATTTTAATCAATTTGTCATTGTAAGGAAAATTGATCCTTCCCATAATAATCACCAACGATTACTTAAATCACCAATGATTCCTTTGAATCACCCATGATTATACTAAATCTCTTGTGATTCCTCTGAATCACCTACAATCCCTGTTAATCAACATCTTTTAATCAATTTATTAATTTAATATCAATTTTTATCAATATCTTAAAGTTAACTTGTCTTCTTCAAGCATGGCTTTACTTTAGATGGTAGTACCTGTCCAATCCCTTCCTATTACAAGTATATATGAACTCCCAATAGTTCAATAACCATTTTTCTGGGAACAATACAACATCCTTCATGAACTTATACTATGTGCGATTTGATTTGCATATGATATTGAAGACATCAAAGATCAATTTGAATTCCTTCACAAGATCTAGAAAGAGACACAAGAATTTTGGTACGACTACTTTGATCCCATCTAGATTTCATCCACTCTCACTTGGGATACATTTGAATCTGCATAGGACTTACCCTTTGATATTTATTTCTAAAGCTTCTTATCTATTATCCAACTATCTTTTTCATTTATATATCCTTATCATTATTGTCAATCTACTTAATTGTATTATAATGGGTTGAAATCATCCAAGGAAGTCCCTTTGGATTCCTAGAATCAGTGTTTTTAAAGCATCTTGTTATCCCATTTATCTAATCTATTTTGTTTAGTTGTCTCTAATCTGTGTGTATTTTGAATCGGCGGAAGGAGGAATGTGTTATCTAACAATATCACTATTCATCATCGTGGGTATCAGTAAACCCCGTTGTCTTCCGAGGTCAGTTTTATTTTTAATTTTATTTTATCAAGTTAAAGTTAGAGATAAAAAATTCTTTTGTACAATGATATTATGAATCAATAAAAATTTAGATACATTTTTTCTATTCATAGGACTTAGTGACTTAGAGGTCATTACAATCCATTTGTAAAAGGTTCATGTATAAGTGGGATTTATAAATTTTGTGGAGGAGCTTCCATTTTGGATAAGTTGGAGATGATCTAATGGATATTGTGACATGTGGGAACTAGACCATTCAATACCTAGGCCCTAGAAAACACCCACTGAGCTAGGAAATATCATTTTTGGTAAATTTCCATTGAATTGGATGGAGTGAAGGAAATGGAGGATTTTACCCTATGAAACACACCATTAGATAGTACTCCTCGATTTCAAGAACTTGGTCCTTATGTACCAAAATTTATATTGATTATTCCCTTATAAAATTTATTAATCCTAGCTTACTTATACTTTTTATCACAATTGTTTAGTAGTACTAGGAACACACCATTCCTCAAGATACACGCCTTATACCTTTGAGGTATATTTTTGGGCTATTACATGATTGCAATCTTATTAAGTATAATATGTTGTGCTTGTGTGTTTTTTTACTCACCTTTATATATGTATTCAAAAACATAAAAATGTGAAACTTTTCCCAAATCCAAATTATTTTTTCAAAACAAAGCAATGCGAAACTATGCCAAAATAAAAATCAGTTTCTCATAGAATAAAAACTTGAAAATATGGAATAATACTGGCATCCAAAATTTGGTATCAAATCAAATAAATAAAAAAATTCCAACCCTTTTGGTACCAATTTATTCATCAAATAAATGACAAATCCTTTCACAAAGAATCATTGTCTCATAAAAATAAGTATGATCATGACCATGCTTAAAGGAAACAATCAACCAACCCTTTTTTGAATAACCCATTCATTGATCAATTAATGACAAGGTTATCCATTCTATTACAAGCCACAATGAAACCAATTCTAGGTCATACTATGCCTAATCATACCAAAAAGAACCAAAGTGCGACACAAAAATCAAGATAAACCTCATCTATAAGCTCAATTTTAATCAATTTTACATTGTGAGGAAAATTGATCCTTCCCACAATAATCACCAACAATTAATTAAATCACCAATGATTCCTCTGAATCACCCATGATTATACTAAATCTCTTGCGATCCTATGAATCACCTGCAATCCCTGTTAATCAACATCTTTTAATCAATTTATTAATCTAATATCAATTTTTATCAATATCTTAAATTTAACTTGTCTTCTTCAAGCATGGCTTTACTTTAGATGGCAGTACCTATCCAATCCCTTCCTATTACAAGTATATACGAACTCTCAATAGTTCAACAACCATTTTTCTAGGAACAATACAACATCCTTCATGAACTTATACTGTGTGCGATTTTATTTGCGTATGATATTGAAGACATCGAAGAGCAATTTGAATTCCTTCACAAGATCTAGAAAGAGACACAAAATTTTTGGTATGACTACTTTGATCCCATCTAGATTTCATCCACTCTCACCTGGGATAAAATTGAATCTGCATAGGACTTACCCTTTGATATTTATTTCTAAAGCTTCTTATCTATTATCCAACTATCTTTTTCATTTATATATCCTTCTCATTATGATCAATCTACTTAATTGTATTATAATGGGTTGAAATCATCCAAGGAAGTCTCTTTGGATTCCTAGAATCAGTTTTTTTAAAGCATCTTGTTATCCCATTTATCTAATCTATTTTGTTTAGTTGTCTCTGATCTGCATGTATTTTGCCTCGGCAGAAGGAGGAATTTGTTATCTAACAATATCACTATTCATCATCGTGGGTATCAGTAAACCCCGTTGTCTTCTGAGGTTAGTTTTATTTTTAATTTTATTTTATCAAGTTAAAGTTAGAGATAAAAAATTCTTTTGTACAATGATATTATGAATCAATAAAAATTTAGATACATTTTTTCTATTCATAGGACTTAGTGACTTAGAGGTCATTACAATCCATTTGTAAAAGGTTCATGTATAAGTGGGATTTATAAATTTTGTGGAGGAGCTTCCATTTTGGATAAGTTGGAGATGATCTAATGGATATTGTGACATGTGGGAACTAGACCATTCAATACCTAGGCCCTAGAAAACACCCACTGAGCTAGGAAAAATCTTTTTTGATAAATCTCCATTGAATTGGATGGAGTGAAGGAAATGGAGGATTTTACCCTATGAAACACACCATTAGATAATACTCCTCAATTTCAAGAACTTGGTCATCATGTACCAAAATTTACATCGATTATTCCCTTATAAACCTTATTAATCCTAGCTTACTTATACTTTTTATCACAATTGTTTAGTAGTACTAGGAACACACCATTCCTCAAGATACACGCCTTATACCTTTGAGGTATATTTTTGGGTTATTACATGATTGCAATATTATTAAGTATAATATGTTGTGATTGTGTGTTTTTTTACTCCCCTTTATATATGTATTCAAAAACATAAAATGTTAAACTTTTCCCAAATCCAAATTATTTTTTCAAAACAAAGCAATGCAAAACTATGCCAAAATAAAAACCAGTTTCTCATAGAATAAAAACTTGAAAATATTGAAAAATACTGGCATCCAAAATTTGGTATCAAATCAAATAAATAAAAAAATTCCAACCCTTTTGGTACCAATCTATTCATCAAATAAATGAAAAATCCTTTCACAAAGAATCCATTGTCTCATAAAAATAAGTATGATCATGACCATGCTTAAAGGAAACAATCAACCAACCCTTTTTTGAATAACCCATTCATTGATCAATTGATGACAAGGTTATCCATTCTATTACAAGCCACAATGAAACCAATTCTGGTCATACTATGCCTAATCATACCAAAATTAACCAAATTCTACACAAAAATAAATATAACCTCCTTTTAAGGCTCATAAACCTAAACACTTATCCAATATCATTAACCAAAATGATCCATCCATAAAACCCCCATTACATCTAGAACCATTTAGGTTCAACCTAACCAAATCCTATATCCATAAAAAATACAATTATCTTAAAATACCTCACTTTAAAAGAAACATCAACAAAGGAGAATTAGTCCTTGACCATCAAAAACATACCCACAATAAAAACCACATGGTAGATGATCAAATTCAAAAAAGCCAAAAATTGATCAATCCTTTTGATATCAATCATCAACCAATCCTTTTACAACCAATCCATTATCTTATAAAAACAATGATAACCATGACCATATCTAAATCAAAAAAATATAACAAATATCAAATCCTCAAAAGCTAAATTCAAAATAAAATAATAATATCCATGAGTTGACTAAATCCTTCTTCATCATACCACCTCACATCACTCTCCTTTGAGGGAAACCTAAGTGAGAAAGTCAAAAAAGATGATACATACCCTTATGTAAATATTTTACCACCATATTCCATCAAATAAAAATTGGAAACATGATCATATATCTAGACACAAAACCATTTGATTAGAATGTCCTTAAAATATCTTGGTATAGATAAACCTAGTATTGCGATTACGATCAAATATAATGATAATTGAAAAATTAATTCTTGAAACCAAAAAACTACATCCAATACCTCATTAAACAAGGGGACACCTAACTCGAGAAAAATATCCCTAAATCACACAATTAATAATGAGAACTTATCCCCAAACCAAAATCATAAAACCCATCACCCAATAAAAATAAATTATAAAATTATCAATGAGGGACATATCATAATCCTCTCCAAAAACACATTCAAAAAAATCCACCGTCAAATAAAAATAAAAAATATCAGTCATGATGGCTTCATTAATATTACAAAAAATCAAATCACTACCAGCAAAACCAAATCCCTAGATTGTGCCATCACAACTAGGAAACACGAAGTCACTATTTAACAACATTCTCTACCTACTCTTGAGAGCATATACAACCCTAGATAACATCTTGAGAAGGATTTTATATAGATTTACATCTTATATATTCTCAAAACATCTACTTTTTATCGGCACATCATGTATAAGATCCTTCATGATTCAGGATTCCCCAATGTAGAAACTCAAAATTTGTAACTTCTCCTATGATAATGAAAAGTTTGGGTATGTTTCCTTATTAAAAAAATTTCTCACATTTTAAGTCCAATAAAAACATATCTCTATCTCTTTCTTGACTTAGTAATTTATATACTCTACTCTATGAAAAAATCAAGAATATTAAATTAATAAAATTAGTAAATCATCTATGTGCATCATTCTAATTTTTTTTTCTTTGCATCACAAGTTTCCTATCTAAAACTATACAATTTTGTAAAGATAGGATATATGGCCTTGGATGACTTGTACCATCCTAACCTTTAATATTTTCTAAATTTAATTTCAATTTGAATATTTTAAGTGTGTTGTTTCATCTTCCCAAGGGAAACTTTATCATAATATTCACCACAAAAATATATCTAAGAAAATCAGTATCACTATATTATCCATCAACACTTTCATAAGATCCTTTTACAATTATCAATAACAAATAACTCAAGGCTCTCCTAAATATTCCAAAATTAGTTGCACATAATTAAAAAAATTCACTATTATAGGTTTGAACCACTCAAATAGGTCAAAATTCTAGATTCCTCCATTTCAAAGCATGCAAAGGTCTTATAATCATGTATTAACAAGATAAAAGTCACTCTAAACATCATCAAAGCTTTTCAAATGAAAAAGTGTTTAGTCTAATAATTGAAACAAACTACATCACACTAATACCACAATGGGTACATTCTCTACTATGTTGTTATTCCAGTACCTTTATGTCAAGAGACATAAGGGAACTCATAAGGGGTTGGATTAGACCACTCTTATATTTACACATGCACCTAGGATAACTACGTGAGGCCTGATACTACTTAAGGTCATGTATTGTAGTACGTCTAGCCTCACAACTCAATGATTCTCCTTTTGTTATCTAATTATTTGATGAATGGTACTGTAGGTATCTAGGGGTTTTACTTTGTTTTAGCTCATTATAATTTGTGTGAATGAGAGTGACATACAACGAAGCACATTTCTAGGTAATATAAGCACATAAAAGGTTGCAAAATATGAAAATGCAAGGATCCAAAACCATAAAAAAATTAGAGAAATACCATATAAAATTTATAGTCCTATACTAGATCATATTCTAGTTTTAATCTAAGAAAAAAATCATCTTCAGTCCTAAATCAATTTGTTTCTCCTGTATTCACATAGAAATATCTTTTGTTCTATTATATACAACTAATTGTTCTTCTCCTCTTGTGTATTTTAGCTATCATCCTATCATTTATCATTGTTGCAAGTATTAATGTGTTATTACGATTATGCATTGTTAATTATAAATTATTTGATTTATAATGATATCCCGTAGTAAACCTCTACATCGTATATAGTGTTTTACATATCACATTTACATTCATATATATTTTTATGCTGTAAACATTTGTTAAATTCAAATCTTGAATTCAATATTTTTCTTAAACCCTAGTGGCCCTAGGGTTTCTATACACACCCAAAATTACATGTGCTACATTGTTGGAAAATGGTTACAAAATTCCCCAATGATGATTCATGTCCTTTCAGAAGGTGTTCGAGCTCCAAAACCTATTCGAAGTGTATATTTGTAGCCTATACATCCTTACTTAGCTTTTCCATGCTTTCTTCCAGGTTCCCGCTTCTTTCTGTGCATGTTTTGGCCTTTTATTGTCAGGACTACCTCCTAGGTAGGGCGGTGGTCCTGGGACCACCTCCCAAGATTGGGTAGCGGTCCTAGGAACACTTCCCAAGCTTGGGAGGCTATCCTAGGTTGGCCTCCCAGGCTTGGACGGTGGTCCTAGGACTGCCTCCTTGTGCAGGGCGGTGGTCCTGAATGCTTTTTCCAAAACTATTCATGCATGTTTTTGACACACGATGCTTCACTTAAATTGACTTTTAGGGTGTGTTTATGAACCAAATTACCTAAAATACTCTTATTTGCATGGTATTCCTTCCCTCTTCTATTTTAAATAGATTTAATTGGTTAAACTACCTCTTCTTTCCTTGTGCTTGAAGAAACATCCTATCCTCAATTCCTATCTATTCCATGCTTGTATTCAAGAAAAAATCATGGGAATTTTGTGTATCTTGTATTGTATTGCTTCCATAATCTTGCTAGGAATTGCATATCCAAGATCAAATATCTTGTGCTATCTCTCTTCTACTTGCATTACATCTAGATTTCCTTTAAGCTGCCATTGCTCAAGTGCCATCCTCTTACTGTTGTTCTTGCATTCCCAATCCCTTGTCCTCATATGAACACTTGGAGAAAGAAAGGACAAACTGAGGGGGAAAATTATTACACAGCTGGATTTACCTCTATTATGTGAATTCCATGTTGGATTTGTTTTTTGATTTCCTTCATTATTATGATTTATCATTGTCACATCATATCAAATATAGTAGAAATGAATTTCCTTTCATTTGCAAGTAATTAGTTATTGTCCAAGAGGGTTTGAATCTTTCATAGCAGCCCCCAATGATGGATCCCCTTCTTCTTATCCCTATGGATCTAAAGGAGAGAATATCCATAGGAGGTTGTCTACATATCATAAATCACTTGGAAAATTTCTTGTTTTAATTTAGTTTAGTTTCAATACACTCAACACATGTGACTAACCACACTGGGTTATTTTTCTTGTCTAGTTTTAGTGTAGAAATATTTTAATTATTTAGAATAGAGGTAAATTGTTGTTTGTGATTGTAATATTTCAGTTTTTTGTTTTGTTTAGATTAGTTTCTTTCTAGTAGTAGCATAGATTATTAATTTCATTCAGTTTACATGGATACTTCAAACTAGTTTAACACTTAGATCCAAGTTAGGAAAACAAACCATAGGGAATTTACGCTAATCATTCATAGCCTCTAAATTTCCCCTTTTCCAATTAAGCTACCAGGAGATCACACTATCAGATATTAGTCACTGATCCTCCTATAGTTAGCCACACACATTCAACATTGACTACTCTGGCATGACCTTGGGGGGGTTGAGTGCAGTTGAAGGTTACATGTCAATTTTCATCCATACAAATTGGTGAACCCAACGTGAAAGATTAATTTCTTTTTTTTCCTTTCTTTCATTGCTATTGCCTCCTCTTTCCATTTCTTCCCCTATTTTGGTAGGTATTTTATACATTTTAAAATATTTTTGGAGGAGATTTTGGTGGGCCATTTGGTTCTGATAGATATTACACCAATGTGAAACCACAACTATCCCCTTCTCCTTCAAGGTGGGGTGAAAATTACACAAGAAACATCAAAACCTCCCCTAGTTACACTTCAAAACCTGTTAGCTATGTAAGGATGGAGGAGGTTGATCAACCGTTAGATATGAAATATGTTCAACCCAATGTAAACCATGTTGTTATTACAAATGGAACAAGTTCTTACCATAGGGTCTTGTCAAGACCTCACATTGCCATGCAATCAACAGAGGATGACCTATTTACACGAATAGCTAATCCTCTTTGTCAGATAGACGAGTCTTTGGATAGAATGAAGGCTTCAACCTTTGAGATTTTGAATACCTATCCTAATATTCTTACTTATGAGGAAGACAAGAATTATAACACTAAATAATTCATGACAGGGTATCATGAGCCTGCTCACTCAAACCCTACGCCACAAGCACCCTAACAAGGGAATCAATCCTCTCCTAACGATCTCATTTCTACTTTAGTGGGGAGGATTAGAGAACTAGAAAGTTCCTAGACTTCACAATCAACACATGTAGTAGGACATAATATGGGGTATCCAGTTGAAAACAAAGGATACATTCCTTCCAATGAGAAACCAACACAATATCATGTAAAATAAGGTTATCTGGCTCATTAAAATCTAGGTGATCTTCTCACAGGGTTAGACACACTAGGGATGGGTCCTCATCCTTATCATGCTTATCCTATGCAAGCACTTTCCGGAAGTTCATTCTTGAATGCCCCCACAACAAGAAATGTGACGTCCCCCATTTTTATGCCTGCTAGTCCATATCCTGGTACTATCCCACCTTACATACATATGTATTCAAAAACTCCCCAGATGAACCCATATACCATTCCCACTCCCTACATGCCATATCAAGGGACCCCATATGTTCCTGAAAATTATTATAGTGCAACTTATCCAACTCCTCCTCCTTCACCTCCTCATCAAGGATATCCAATGGTGGAATCTTACGCAATGGGTACATACATTGAGTAATTAAAGGATCCTCTTGACTTCACTATACGTGGTGTCATGCTTCCACGCCCATTGATGGGTCTTCCAAAATTTAAGGGAGAAGGAGACCTGAATGCTCATATCAAGGCCTACACTACTGCTATTAGGGAGTTGCTTCCTTGGGATGCTGTAGTGGCTAAGATCTTTTCAAATACTCTCGAAGGAATCACACTGGATTGGTATTACTGTATTCTGGAATATTCTATACATTCCTTTAAACAACTTGTTTATGAGTTCATCAAAGTATTCAACATGAACAAGTTGTTGTGTATAGGGATTAGGGAGTTCCTGCATATTAGATAGGAGAAAAATGAATCTACCACCAATTTCATCTAGAGATGGTTCCAAGTTCTGTACTCCTCTGCAAGTGCACCCAACATTGACCAAATGGAAATTTGCAATATTTTCCTTCAATCGCTCAATCGAGAGACTAGGGAGAAAGTTCAAAAGTTTCCTTTCCATAGTTATGAGGAAATATTGGAAGGTGCACTTCGGATTGACCAAGACTGCTATTGACAGTGGGCATGTAATACCTATGGTTCCAATGGGAAATGGGTATCCCTAAATCAAAATAATGCAAATTATCAATATAATGGTGCTAACAACCAAGGACCTAAGGGTTTGAGTCGCAATCATGGTGCTACCACGAATGGTGATCAAGTCAAGAACATTGGTTTTTCAAATAATAGAAATAATAAAAATGAAAAACAACTTTGGAAATCAAAGAGGCCCTAACAATATGTCATTAGTCAACACAGTTGATGTAAATCATCTGCCACAAATAAAAAATCAAACCCAAGGCCCAAACTAGTATCAAAAATCTGGCCAAGGGGAAATGAATCATGGTTTAAACACCTTGGATCAACTGTTATATTCCTCTTTTGCATAACAAGAATTGGCATGTGATTTTCATGAGGTGTGTTTCCTTGATTGTTGAAAATCATGCTTGTTATGGGTAAATAATTTCTACTCTTGGATTCATTGGATTGAAATGTTATGACTTGCAAGAATCCACTTTCACTTCTTATTGATAAGCTGCAATCTGATTGTGAGAGTTACAAACTTATCTCATGTATTGACTCATCTTTGGATCAATTTCAGTGATCCAAGGAATTTTTTTAAACTCTTAATTGGAATGAATGATAAATTGACATTCATTGGTTGAGAGACATAGCAAACTAAACCTTGTATGTTACAAGTTATTTAGGCTTGAGTGATCGTGTCTTCATTCGATTGCATGTTGTGCTTGGGTCCTTGGGATTGATCTCTGTAGGACATTAAAGGTGTAACAAAAATAGTCTGCTTCAAGACTATGAAGGGGATCAGAACCTAAAACAAAAGGACTATCCTAACAATATCCTAAACTAGGTAAGAGTGCCTAAATTATAGCTATGTCTATGCAATTGGGTTGTAATCTAACCTAAGCTTATTATTCTATTGTGTTGGGGGGGTGACCTAACCTAAACTCTTGTGCTAAATGAATATGGGAAGGGGAGACTACTATGGTAATACTAGACTATGATAACCTAATGCCTAATACTAATGGTTGTGAAATTAATCTAACCCTAGGTGGTATTACCTATGGAAATGTTTTTAGACCTAAGGAAATTATTTAGGAAATGATTTTAGACTAACCTAATTTTTGGGGACATCTATCTTAAACTATGTAAAAGGGACCTAGGGTCATATGGAACTACAAAGATGGTTTCAATGTATTTTATTTGATTTAATTGGGTTTAAACGCATGGAGGTACTGCCAGTTTGGCAAGGGCTAGTCAACTCTAGTGGAGGCTTACGTGGAGGCCTCACTAAAAATGGAATTACATGTTAACTTGGAAATGGCATTCACCGATTTTCGAAGGCGGTGGTAAGGAGAGAGAAATAGGAGAATTATGAGTTATGGCATTAATGGATATCAATTTTTGTGTGCAAACCGTATTGGAAACAAGGGAGGAAGATTTGTGGGAGGTTGTTTGGTTTTGTATGCCTCGTAAATTTTTCTTTGCATGGAGCTATCTAGTTATTTGAACTAGTGGTTCAAATTATTCTTCTTCTTGGCTGTTTTTGGTTTCTCTAGTCTATTTTCGATCAAGGGAATGTTTAAGAGGCATTGGAAGAAAAATTGTTTGGTTGTTGACTTGTCGTGGAGAAGATAAAGGGTGGGAAGTCTCCGTCAAATTGGTAGAGGCTCTATCAGGCATGATAGGCTCTACCCATTAATATTTATTTCTTTATTCTAAATGAATCATTAAAAAAACTCTACTCTCATGAGATAATTGTTTGTTTAATTTGTCTAGTTATTTACTTGCATGTTTTAGGAAATCTCTGTGGTTTATGGAATGTAAATCCATTGCTGGTAATGATAGTTTTTAGGAAACTCTCTATGTTAGTTTAATGGTGATATTCATGCAAACTTGTATTTGAGGTTGGTGTTGATTGAACTGGCATTTGTTTCCTTATGATTTGTTCTGAAATATTTTTAGAGCCTATGTTTCTTTTGAATTTGTAGTGGAGCTTCTTGGTCATTCTGAACTTGAATTTGTTACATGTATGGTTATGAATCTCTATTGTAGTCTTATGCTTCATTGATCTTGTATTTAAACTTTGTGTTATTATGAAATTTCATTGAAGCTCCATGATTGATGTTGTACTCATGTTCAATACTTGCATGATTCAAACTTGTAGTTGAATCGATGATTTTTGTTCTGTACATATACTCTGAGCTGGAAGTTTATTCTTATTTGAGGATTTGAAACTACTTGAACTCATATTAGAGCATTGGTGTTTTGTTCTGAGCTTGTATTTAGGGCTTCATGTTTTGTTATAGGCTCATATTTTAACTTCATGTTTGTTTGAACCAGTATTATAGTCTTATGAAGTTCTGAACTTTTGTTCCAAGCTCATGTTCGACACTGTACTAGTATTCCATTCATGCATGTTTGAACTTGTGTTGGAATCAACGTGTTTAATTTTATACATGTATTCTAAGCTAGAGTTTTGTTGGTATTAAGGATTTAAAAAGCTTTAATTCCATTTAAGTATTGTCTATTCAAAAGGGTCTTGAGAGATTTGTTTTGTATTGAAGTAGACCTCGCAATATCTTTTGAGATCTTCTTCTTATAGCTTCTTGTTGGACCGATTGTGGTACTTCTGTATTTTAGACTATACCACCTTCTTTTAACTTGATGGGGCGTGTGAATACGAAGTGTATCCTATTATTCTCTTCCCTGAGTGAACCCATGTCCTATTAAAGGCTTGACTATCTTTTTAGAAGGGTTAAATGACTGGAATTATATCTTGTTATGGGTATTGATGATTTATAGTTTGTTTGGAATAAGTCGTTAACAGTTTTAGAGGCTTCTGGAAATGCATTATTTACTTTCCTTCTTGTTATTGATGTTGAAACAAGTACTTTCCCTTTCATAAGCTTTTAACTGGAACTCGAGAGTATTGTTGTGATTCTTTTTTAGTCTCGATGGAGGTAAGAATGATACATCACTAGACTTAAACGTTATTGGACTCTCTTACTCTCTTCAGAATTTAAACCTAGTATATTGAATTTTGTAAAGGAAGGACATAATTTATCTATTCAGAATGCTTGTATTATTGTTCTTATTTGGGGATCGCGAACTATTTCCTCTATTGCATCAAGTTGTTGAATCCTTGTAATAGGATTTCAATCTTTTGAGTTCGTGAGTTGTATTGATCCTTTTATATCATTATTTGTTTGTGGATTTCTATCCCTTGTTGGATTCATTGAACAAATTTCTAGGATTTAAAAAGAGAAATGAATATGATTTCTTGAGCACAGTATACTATTTAAGTATTGTACTGTGTACTTATTTATGTGAACTAAATTTGAGCTTGTGTTTGATGAATGGAATAGGTAAACCAGTTTGTATGATGTGTAAAGGAAAATTAAAAGTGTGACTTATTCAACTGTGCTTTTGGTTTTGTGTTCTCTTTTGGGAACTGGTTAAAGAAATTCTAAATTTGAAATAGAAAAGGGAATTCATTTCATAGTATAAATGAAATGAGTTTGGGATTGGACCTTTTTCAATGGAGATACCTACTTCCTATTGTTTGGATAAGTTCATTTGATGGAACTTTTCTGTTTCCAATATTCTTCTAAGATGGAAAATTTATTATGGAACATCTGGTTTCAGGTCTTTGAGTTGAGGCAGGTTTATGTGTACTAAACTTGTAATTGTATTTCTAATGATTAGTGTTTGGGGAATAGCATGTATTGATTCTTCTTCCTTGTTATATGGAATGATGAAGTATTCTAATATTAGCTATGCCATAATTAACTTCTTTTGCTTCTTAGAAAAGATAAATGTGTATTTCTATTCTTATGGAATTATGAAATAATTGGAAGACAAGACCTGTTGATTGTTATAAAGTAATTGATAGGATCAATTAAACCATATGATATAAATACAGGTGTTGCAGATTATATCATGCTCTTTTCTTAAAAGTGAATTCAAAATCTTTAATTGTACTTCTTTTCTAGTTGTTATTACTTATGATTATTTTTTTGATATATTAATTGTTTCATTAAAGCAGAGTTGTTTAAATGGAACAATTAGTGGAATGAAATTTACTTTAATACTTAGTTCTTATCATGATCAGTTCATTAAACTGACCCGTGCTAGCAATTTTTGCAGATGGACATTGTAAGTGATAAAAGAAGACATAAAATTTTATGATGCATTGGCTTATTTAATTCTAGATCTTATGTAAAGAGTTTTGAATCATTCTTGAGTTGTATTAGAAAATAAAAGTGTTGTTATTTTAAGATCTTAATTCTTATTGACATGCAGAATGTCTGAAATGCATAATCTTGAAAATGTATATTTATCATCATGAATTGAAAGGTTTTGTGTGGGACTACAATTTGTGATGTGAATACTTTTGTACTTGTATGATGGAAATAATAGTGATATCTTTGTGGTATTCTTTATATTTGTGTATACTATTGTTGATATAAGATAATGAGTTGGATTAAGGAGATAGTATAATCTCCCTTATATTAATGAACTTGTTAAATTGCAAGGATGTCGTTCTCTAACTGCACAACTATAGTTTAATAATGAAATATGCTTTGGACATAAAATTAAACTATATAAGTAATGAACGATAAAAAAGGTTATGTTAAACATAACATCTAACCATGAAGAGGAAGACTCTTCCTCTCTCATAGAATGAAAGGTAAAAGGAATAGTGGTATGATCTTTAATCATTATACCTCATTTATAAAGTAAACACTAGCTGAATCTAAGTGGATGACACACTTGATTTGGACAGCTAGGTTGCATTATGAATTAAACGTTTGATGTTCATTGTCCTATTTTTGGGATAACTGCTTGTTATGCCACAATAAATAATAACAAATGAAAACATGAATTAATGAATTTATCTATATCTAATCAGGATAGTGTTGGATAAAGAAATTAAGGAATATTGGAATTAGGGTTAGACATGGTTGCTGTAATATGAATCTTAATCCAATTTAATTATGATTAATAACAACTAAGGGGGTATGTACATCTTGATGATTCAGTTCTAACAGATGTTGGCACACACCAACTACATGAATGTACCCTCGAGGAGTCCCTGGACTTCTCAAGAATACAGTGTTGTAGTTGACATGTGGCAACACCCTTCCACATTTGTTCATCTAGATCTACACACATCTGGACTTGAACTTAGTTTCTCTCTAGGTCAAGTTAGTAGCATGTTCGGGATAGGTAGTAGCTTTCTATGACATAGGGTACCTTGGCACATTCAGATGAATTAGGTCAGCCGAGTATGCCCATATACCCTAAGTCATCATGAGCATCTTCCTATAACAAATTATGTTGCTAACCGAGGCTAGGGTCGAACCTTGGGAAAGTGGACTAACGGTAGTCAGTAAAGACCATTCTAGATAACATTAGAGTGAGGTGAAGGATGTATTCTAGAATGACGAGTATGCCATCTAGGAATAGTAACATGAACAGTATGTTGAAAATATTTGGCCAAAGTATCACAAGCTTCTGGTTGCATTGTCCTATGTCACCTAGTTTAAAGCAACGTGATGTTAGATGAATATTGGTAACAAATATTCAGATAGGTTCTTTAAACAGATCACTCAGTACCTGGAATAGGGTAGGAGAACCAAGTATACATAGTATACATAAAGTATTCTATAATTTAAGTAAACATGAGAGATCAGTTGGTAACTGAGTCATGGAATGAGAGATCGGTAGTATACTGAGTCATTACAACTGCATATGGTTATCTGTTATGAGATTGATTGGCATGGAATGTGTGTTCTAAATGATGTTTTATTTAGAATAGAGAACATTATGTTTCAAAAAAAAATTCCCTTGTTTCTAAAGTCTTAAAATGGGAATGTTACATCTTGGTATCAGAGCTGAAGGTTTTAGCTCTTAGACCTATTGTGTCCATAATTTGATGAAACTTAAATTTTCTTGTTAGCAGAAAATGGTTAAAACAAGAGGAAATGTTGCAAATAATCCTCCACCTGAGGAAGGAGAAGCAACTGCCTAGAAACTCGATGAGATCCTTTCTTCCCTCTTGGACACAAGAGATCGTTTGGTTGTACTTGCACAACAAGTAATTTGCAATGAGGAGGAAGAAGAAACTAGTAATAATAATCAGCCACCTCCTGTGGACAATGCCAATTTAGGTGTTGATAATAACAATGTGAACATACCTAATCAATCTAAGAAAAAAAAAGGCTAGGCTAATAGTTGAACTCACTAATGATATAAAAAGGATAAGTCTAACCAAGTTTGATGGCACCACATTAGGAGATGGTACTGAGAATTGGCTCAGCAAAATGGAGAAATATTTTGCAATAAGGAATTTTTCAGAAGAAACAAAGGTGATATGGGGAGCTTATCAAATTTTCCATGAGGCATCATCATGGTGGGATAGCCGTAAGGCTGAGCTAAACATTGATGAAACTAATATCACTTGGGATCAATTTAAAGGTTACTTTAGGCAACGTTGGCTGCCGCAACTTTACTATGATCAGAAAAAATGACTGAATTCCAGAACTTAGCTCAAGAAAAGCTAACTGTAACTGAGTATTAGGAGTAGTTTACTAAACCCCTTAAGTATGTACCTCAGTACCAAACTGATGAGAAGTTCAGGATATGGAAATTCATCATGGGATTGAATCCCATTATAGGAGGAGAGGTGGATGTTCACAGCCCAACCACGATGGAAGGGGTTGTTGAAAAGGCCATAAGGCAAGAACATAAATTGAAGGAAATTTCTGCTCATAAGGAGGAAGTAAGGAAGAAAATCCCCAACTCCTCTTCATCATCTCTTGCACCTAAGAAAGGACCATGGAAGAAATTTAGAATGAAAAGTAAGTTTTCATCTGATACTAATAAGAAAGCAGCAACAAACAAGTTTGTTGGCAATGCACGAAACAATTTTGTCAAGAACAATAATAACAGACATAAGTCCTATGGAGGTCATGAATGATAACTCTAAGGCTAGAAATAAACCCAAGCCTAGAAAGGGACCTGTAGGAGGCTATTATAACTGTGGCAAATATAATTACGTAAATCAATGCCCTTTGAAAAAGGATGATCATAATCAATAGCACAAGATACACGTTGCAGTAGCTAACAAGCAGGATGAGAAACATTCCACACCCATAGAGGTTCCAGGTAAGTTATTTGGTTTACCTATAACTATTATTTTTGACACCGGAGCTACTCAATGTTTTATTTCTAGTAAATTAACATCAAAACTAAAAAGAAAAGCTGGAAACATGGATAAAACATGGACTGTACATTATGGAAACAATGTTGTTCATACAGTTAGTATGTGTCTTTTTGGAGCAGTCCTTGATTTACCTAACTTTTCCATTGAATTTGATATTTATGTTGCACCTTTAGGGTCTTATGATGTAATCATAGGTGTTAATTGGTTAGCAGAACATAAGGCTAAAGTGATCTATTTTGAAAAACACATTAGTTGTTTAGATGACCTACAGAAAACAACAGAGATTTAGGGTGTGAAACATGAGATTTTGGTTATACCTTATATGCAACTTAAAAAGGCCAAAAATAAAGGTTATACCTTATATGCAGTAAAGATTGTAAAAATAGCTAAAGAGAGCAGTGATGTCATGGAACGATATCTGTTATTACGAAACTTTAGTGATGTGTTTTCGAAGAGTTACCAGGTCTTCCACCCAAAAGGGAGTTTGATTTCACAATTGAGATCAAGCCTAGAACTGAGCCTATTTATAAGGAACCGTATCGAATGACTACTATAGAATTAGTAGAGCTTAAGGCTCATTTGCAAGAAATTTTGTCTAAAGTTTTGATTAGACCAAGTGTTTCACCTTGGGGAGCACCAATAATTTTTGTGAAAAATAATTAAATGGAACACTTAGATTTTGCATTGATTAGAATATATGTTAAACAAAGCAACAATCATGGATAGATACTTATTAGGAATAGTTTAGTTATTGTGAACATTAGATAGGAATCTATGTGTGTGCAATTATGAGTTGTCTATAGACATTAGCCTCATATATTGCAAGGTTGAGAGATACTAGGAATTGTTAGAGAGATTTGTGTGAGATAGAGAGACTCTAGGAAATCATGATTGACTCCTCCTTTATAGGTAGACTATGAATCCTATATATTGTAAAAGTATTCTATATTGAAATAATATCCTGAATGTTTTAATTTTGGGAGGAAGACCTAATTATTTCAATGGAAAAGAACTTTCTTTCTTGATATTTAGACATTGTGTAGATCTGAACCAAATACATTTTTGGTATTAGAGTTGTGTCCAATCAAGGGAGTCTGTCAGGTAATGGAAGCTTAATTATTATTTTTCAGGGGCATAAATGTTTTTGGATTCTCCCTTGACTCGATGATATCTCTATGAATAGTTTTTTTGTTTTAGGCATATTTATTTGTGCATGTAACTCTGTGTTTTGTGAGGAGATCATATTGTTTTGGTGCTTATCAATTCACATATTAACAATTTGGGGTATGCTTAGTCCTAATTACCATGCATAGGTGGATCTCACTCAACATTTTGGATTGTCAAGGAAAGGTAACAGGCATATTCTAGATTGATGATAATCATTATGTTCTATATAGATAGGATGTAACAGATAAAAAATTGATATCTTTTATTTGAATAGAGAGATTGAATCTCCATCATTCACGATAATAAGATAGAAGTGGATTTAGTTCTTGAACGTTGTACATTGATAATTTATCTCTTGTCAAATCTATCTCACCAGATCCTGTGAACTCTTTGAATCCTGTTCAGTTGATCAAAATGCAATGCACAGTCTGTAACCACGTGGAAGGAGTGTCCATCCATCAGTTAAGTATTCACCCGCTATTCATCATTCAATGAAATTATGTCTAAAACAACTCAAGGCATTTGTCTATGCTTATGTTTTTTATGCATACGCATCGGAAATTCCTGAAGTCACAACTCCACATATCATGCCAACTCCTACATCTGTTATTTTTTCTGCTCATTTGACATAGAATTCTAAATATTTCTAGTTTGTGAGCTTTGATCTAGTCACTTAAACAGTATTATTTTAGTTGAGTGTGACTAAATTGTTTGGTAATGCTCAAAATCATAATATGTATATTTGGAATTTGTAGATTAGTCACTTTAGAAAGTGTCAATTACATATTACTTGTTGTAGCAATAGATTTTGATTTTATAGAGTTATCAAATTAGTCTCTTGTTTAAAAATAATATTAAGTCATTGTCAATCAAATAGGTGTTTTCAGGATACACCTTTACAATGTCAGAGTCAAAAAATTGTTTTGGAAAAAAAGAGACAAATGAGTATTTTTGATCAAGAAATTCAACACTCAAATTTTAAGAAGGATATGAATGAAAATTTGAACCACCTAGATCTCTAAAAAGCTTCAGGTTGACAGCTATCCCTTGACCATCCTTATATCGTAAAAGAGAAGTTCGTATCAGAAGTCCTGAGCACTATTTTTCTGAACATTTAGCAGGGACATGACACTGGAGGATGGAGGCAAGGAGGAAGGAGGTTGATTAACGACCTCTCGTCAGTCACCATCGACGAGGCCGCACAGAACTGAACTGGTGGCACAGGTGTGCAGTGTGAGTTTTTAATTTATGTGTTGTTGCAGTTGATTTCAGACGTTCCTTTTTGAGAATAAGTGAAATGTTCAATTGAATATTATTTCCAATTGTCCATTATGTTTAATTGTTCTTTTGAATGTAATATTTCCTGATTCCCTTTTGTAGTGACATTGTATAGCTATTGATCAAAAGCATTGTAGCAATCATGATGTAGTTTTTGGTATCCTGAAAAGGTTGTGTAAAGTTTTTGGTAAACCTGTAAAAGAATTGGTAAGGTTTTTGGTATCCTGCAAAACCAAGTCAAGGTTTTTAGTAAACCTGTAAAACCATTATGGTAAGGTTGTTGGTAGAAGCATTTCTCCCATCAGTGGTATCAATGTCATTGAGCACATGTTCGAGTTTGTGCACATGCTGCACATTTGCGGAGTTGATCATAGAACACAGAGGTGGCAGGCTAAAGTCAGTGAACTGTATTTGTCCCATGTAAACATTAAGGGGGTGAATGTTAGGAAAATAATTATTAATTGTGAACATTAGATAATATCTAGGTTGTGCAATAATATATTGTTTAAACAACTCATATTATTCATGGAGTTTTGTTGATACCCGTAGGTTGTTAAACGGGTATTTGTTCCTATTTTATAAAGAGGTTTGTCTATTAGATTGGCTATGATTAGACTAATGTATTGTAGGAGACTATAAATCTATATATTGTAATATTCTTTTGAAATATTATCCTAAATGTTTTGCTGCACTTTCATAATTTTTGTGAAAAAGAAAGATGGAACACTTAGATTATGCATTGATTACGAAATGTTAAACAAATCAACAATCAATAATAGATAGCCACTCCCTAGAATTGATGATCTATTTGATCAGATGCGTGGAGCATCAATATATTCTAAGATAGATCTTTGATATGGATATCATCAATTGCAGATTAAGGATGAGAAAATTCTTAAAACAACTTTCAGAACAAGGTATGGACACTATGAGTTCATGGTTTTACCTTTTGGATTAACAAATGCACCTACAAAATTTATGAATTTAATGAATAATATCTTTCAAGAATACTTGCACAAATTGGTGCTTGTATTCTTGGACAAAATTCTCATATATTCTAAAAGCATAGAGGAACACCATGACCATTTGAAAATAGTTTTGGAAATCTTGAGAAAGAGACGGTTATATGGTAAGTTATCTAAATGTTCTTTCTATGACACAGAAGTGCACTATTTGGGTCATGTAATAAGTAAGAATTGAATAATTGTAGATCCTTCTAAAATTTTCGCTATAATTGAGTGGCCTACACCAAATAATGTACATGAAGTTAGAATCTTCATGGGGCTTGCTGGTTACTATAGAAATTTTGTTAAAGATTTTTTAAAGGTGGCTGCACCAATAACTTCTTTATAGAAGAAGGATAAGAAGTTTTTTTGGAGTGAGAAATGTGAAACTGCATTTAGAACTTTGAAAGAATAGCTAACTTCAACACCTATTCTAGCAGTACTAGATCCTAATGGAGATTTTATGGTAGTAACTGATGCATCTGGTGAAGGACTAGGAGGTATTTTGTTACAAAATGATCATGTCATAGCTTATGAAAGTAGAAAACTAAAGTTACATGAGTTGAATTATTTTCCACATGATTTAGAGCTTACTGCCATTGTTCATGCACTACAATTTTGGAGGCATTACCTACTTGGTAAACCTTTTGAATTGAAAATTGATCATCTTAGGCTGAAGTATATTTTCACTCAGCCAAATCTGAATGCAAGACAATGAAGATGGTTAGAGTTTTTTCCTCAATATGATTTTGAAATCAATTATATCAAGGGTAAGGAAAATAGAGTGGATGATGCTCTAAGTTGTAGGAAGAACATTTCTACTCTTATAACACTGAGAACTCAGTTTAAAGATGAAGTAAAAAGTGTTATGGAGTCTGATTCTTACTTTTAGCAAGTAAAGACAGTGCTTGCTGCAGATCCAAATGATTTGAGGTATAAAGATTTTCACTTTAATAACGAAGGAATATTAAGATTTAAAAACAGAGTATACATACCTCTGCTAAATGATTTAAAAAAGAAATTGTTAGCAGAATTTCACAATTCACCTTTTTATGGACATCCTGGTATTACAAAGATGCTTGCTAATTTAAAACAACAATATTTTTGGAAAGGAATGAAAAAGGATGTTAGTGATTTTGTGACACATTATCTTGAATGTCAACGTGTTAAAGCGGAACATATGTACTGAGATGGTTTATTGTATCCTCATATCATACCTTAGTACAAGTGGCAAGTGATAAGCATGGACTTTGTACAAGGGTTTCCTATGTCAAGAAATAAACATGATGTTATTTTAGTAGTTGTTGATAAACTAACGAAGGTAGCACATTTTATTGTTGGTAATCTGAAGGATGATTCTCCTGTATTGGTTAAAAGATTTGTACATGAAATTTTCAGATTACATGGAGTACCTGAATTAATCATATCAGATAGAGATCCTATAATGACGTAAAGGTTTTGGCAAATGCTGAAAATTTAGGAACTAAGCTAAATTTCAGTTTTGCATATCACTTGAAAATGGATGGACAGACTGAAAGAGTTAATCAAGTTTTAGAGGATATGTTACGAATGTATTGCATGGATCAGCAGTATAAGTGGGAAGAGTACCTTCCACTAGTTGAGTTTGCATATAATAACACATATCATGCATCTCTTAATATGGAACCTTTTGAAGCATTATACGGAAGAAAATATAGAACCCCTGTTAGTTGGGACAACATTGAGGATAGAGAGGTGATTGGACCTGAAATCCTTATGGAAATGGAACAAGAAGTTAAAATGATTCGTGAGAACTTGAAAAAAGTAGCAGATAGGAAAAAAAGTTTACTGATTTAAAGTGAGTTGATAGGAAATTTGAAGTTGGTGAGAAAGTCTTTCTTTAGGTTTAACCGAAAAATAGCTCTATAACTTTTGGAAAGGCTACCAAGTTATCACCTCATTATGTGGGACCCTTTGAGATAGTTGAAGTAATCAACCTGGTATCTTACCATTTAGCATTACCTCCTACTTTGTCATGAATGCATGATGTTTTCCATATTTCTTTGCTTAAGAAATACGTTTCAGATTTATCACATGTGTTAAATTGGAATTCCTTGCAGGTCCAAGACCCAGGAATAATCGTGGTTAAACCCATACGAGTGCTGGAAACTCGCCAGTTGCATTTAAGAAATTGTGAAATAAGTCAATGTAAGGTCCAGTGGGACCAGTTTAATGAAGAAAGTGCAACCTAAGAAAACCTGGAAGATATGAAAACTGCTTTTCCATATTTATTTGATCAGAATTGACTATGATGACTGATAAATATTTGTGATTTTATCTTTATTTTTCAATAAGTCTGCAAGTTTTGGGTAGATGGCTATTTATTTTTGAATAAACAACTATGCGAATGCTGATTTTTGGAAATTTAAATTATGATATTGTTGCAAAAATATGTTAAGAAAGTGAATAAATTGATTATCCTTAATGCAATCATCAAAATGAAATAATCATCAGGACGATGATTCTTTTTAGGAGGGAATTATATAACACCTTGGATAAATTTTTATATTCCTCTTTTGCATTACAAGCGTTGGCATGTGATTTTCATGAGGTTTGTTTCCTTGATTGTTGAAAATCATGCTTGTTATGGGTAAATAATTTTTGCTCTTTGATTCATTGGATTGAAATGTTATGACTCGCAAGAATCCACTTTCACTTCTTATTGATAAGCTATAATATGGTTTTGAGAGTTGCAAACTTATCTCATGTACTGACTCATCCTTGGATCAATTTCAGTGATCCAAGGAATGTTTTTAAACTCTTAATCAAGCTGAATGATAAATTGAAATTCATTGGTTGAGAGACATAGCAGACTAAACCTTGTATTTTACAAGTTCTTTAGGATTGAGTGATTGTGTCTTCATTCGGTTGTATGTTGTGCTTGGGTCTTTGGGATTGATCTTTGTAGGACATTAAAGGCATAATAAAAATAGTCTTCTTCAAGACTATGAAGGGGATCAGAACCCTAAAACAAAAGGACTATCCTAATGGTATCCTAAACTAGGTAAGTGAACCTAATTCCTAGCTATGTCTATTTAATTGGGTTGTAATCTAACCTAAGCTTATTATTCTATTGTGTTGGGGGGGTGACCTAGCCTAAAATCTTGTGCTAAATGAATATGGGAAGGGGAGACTACTATGGTAATACTAGACTATGTTAACCTAATGCCTAATACTAATGGTTGTGAAATTAATCTAACCTAAGGTGGTATTACCTATGGCAATGTTTTTAGACCTAAGGAAATTATTTAGGAAATGATTTTAGACTAACCTAAGATTTGGGGACATCTATCCCAAACTATTTAAAAGGGACCTAGGGTTGTATGGCACTACAGCTACAATTCCAATGGATTTGATTTGATTTTATTGGGTTTAAATGCATGGAGGTACTTCTAGTTTGGAAAGGGCTAGTTAACTCTAGTGGAGGCTTACATTGAGGCTTCACTAATAATGGAATTGCATGTTAACTTAGAAATGACATTCACCAGTTTTGGAAGACAGTGGCAAGGAGAGAGAATCAGGAGAATTAGGAGTTATGGCATTAATGGATCTTAGTTTTTGTGTGTAAACTATCTTAGAAACAAGGGAGGCAGATTTGTGGGAGGTTGTTTGGTTTTGCGAGCCTTGTGAATTTCACTCTGCATGGAGCTATCTGGTTTTTTGAACCAACGGTTTGAATTCTTCTTCTTCTTGGTTATTTTTGGTTTCTCTAGTCTATTTTCGATCAAGGGAATGTATAAGAGGCATTGGAAGAAATTTTTTTTGGTTGTTGATCTTTCGTGGAGAAGAAAAAGGGTTGGAGAAGTCTCCTTCGAATTTCCAGAGGAACTATCAGGCATGACAGGATCTGTCCATTAATATTTCTTTCTTTCTTTTAAATGAATCATTAAAATAACTCTACTCTCATGAGATCATTGTTTTTTTGATGTTTCTGGTTATTTACTTGCATGTTTTAGGAAATCTCTATGGTTTATGGAATGCAAATACATTGCTGGTGATGATAGTTTTTAGGAAACTCTTTGTGTTAGTTTAATGGTGATACTCATGTAAACTTGTATTTGAAGCTCTGTAAATTGTATTTGAGGCAGGTGTTTACTGAACTGGCATTCGATGTTATGCTTTGTTCTGAAATATTTTTAGAGCCTGTGTTTCATTTGAATATGTAGTGGAGCTTCTTGGTCATTCTAAATTGGCATTTTTTGTATGTATGGTTTTAAATCTCTATTGTAGTTTAATACTTCATTTAGCTTATATTGGAGCATTTGATTTTTGCTAGGAGCTTATATTTAAACTTCGTGTTCTTCTAAAATTTTGTTGAAGCTCCTTGATCGATGTTGTACTCATGTTCAGTACTTGTGTGATTCAAACTTGTAGTCGAATCGATGAGTTTTTTTCTGTACATATGCTCTGAGCTGGAAGTTTTTTCTTATTTGAGGATTTGAAACTGCTTGAAATCATATTAGAGCATTGGTGTTTTGTTCTTGAGCTTGTATTTAGGGCTTCATGTTTCGTTATAGGCTCGTATTTGAACTTTGTGTTTGTTTTAACCAGTATTATAGTCTTATGAAGTTTTGAACTTTTTTTCTAAGGTTGTGTTCGAAACTATACTGGTATTCCACTCGTGCATGTTTGAACTTATGTTAGAATTGACGTGTTTGATTTTATATATGTCTTATGATCTGGAGTTTTGTTGGTATTAAGGATTTGAAAATCTTTAATTCCATTTAAGTATTGTCTGTTCAAAAGGGGCTTGAGAGATTTGTTTTGTATTGAAGTAGACCTAGTAATCTCTTTTGAGATCTTCTTGTAGCTTCTTGTTGGACTGATTGTGGTACTTCTATCTTTTAGACTATACCATCTTCTTTGAACTTGATAGTGCATGTGAATACGAAGTGTATCCTATTCTTTTCTACCTTGAGCAAACCCATGTCCTGTTGAAGGCTTGACTGTCTTTTTAGAAGGGTTAAATGACTAGAATTATATCTTGTTATGGGTATTGATGATTTATAGTTCATTTGGAATAAGTTGTTAATAGTTTTAGAGGCTTCTAGAAATGCAGTATTTACTTTCCTTCTTGTTATTGATGTTAAAACAAATACTTTCCATGTCATAAGATTTTAACTGGAACTCAAGAGTATTGTTGTGATTCTGTTTCCGTCTCAATGGAGGTAAGAATGAGACATCACTAGACTTAAACGTTATTGGACTCTCTTACTCTCTTCAGTCCTTTTTAATTGATTACCATGTTTAATTAGAAATTTGAATTTAAACCTAGTATATTGAATTTTGTAAAGGAAGGACACAATTTATCTATTCAGAATGTTTGTATTATTGTTCTTATCTAGAGATCATGATCTGTTGCCTCTGTTGCATCAAGATTTAGAAACCTTGTAATAGGATTTCAGTATTTTGATTTTGTGAGTTGTATTGATCCTTTTATATCATTCTTTGTTTTTGGATTTCTATTCCTTGTTGGATTCATTGAAAGAATCTCTAGGATTTATAAAGAGAAATGAATATGATCTCTTGGGGACAATATACTATTTTAGGGACTGTACTGTGTACTTATTTCTGTGAATTGAATTTGAACTTGTGTTTAATGAATGGAATAGGTAAACCAATTTGTATGATGTGTAAAGGAAAATTAGAAGTGTGACTTCTTTAACTATGCTTTTAGTTTTCTGTTCTCTTTTGGGAACTGGTTAAAGAATTTCTATATTTGAAATAGAAAAGGGAATTCATTTCATAGTATAAATGAAATGAATTTGGGATTGGACCTTTTTCAATGGAGATCCCTTCTTCATATTGTTTGGATAAGTTCATTTGATGGAAATTTTATTGTGGAACGTTTGGTTTCAGGTCTTTGAATTGAGGCAGGTTTGTGTGTACTAAACTTGTTATTATGTTTCTAATGATTAGTGTTTGGGGAATGTCATGTACTAATTCTTCTTCCTTGTTATATGAAATGATGAAGTATTCTAATATTAGCTATGTCGTAATTAAATTATTTTGCTGCTTAAAAAAGATAAATGTGTATTTATATTCTAATGGAATTATGAAATAATTGGAAGACAAGACCTGTTGATTTTTATAAAGTAATTGATAGGATCAATTAAACCATATGATATAAATGTAGGTGTTACATATTATATCATGCTCTTTTCTTAAAAGTGAATTCAAACTCTTTAATTGTACTTCTTTTTTGGATGCTATTACTTATGATTATGTTTTTAATATATTAATTGTTTCATTAAAGCATAGTTGTTTTAATGGAAAATTAGTGGAATACACTTTACTTTAATGCTTAGTGCTTATCATGATCAATTCATTGAACTGACCCGTGCTAGCAAATTTTACAGATGGACATCGTAAGTGATAAAAGAAGACATAAAATTTTATGATGCATTAGATTATTTAATTCTGGATCTCATACAAAGAGTTTTGAATCATTCTTGAGTTGTATTGGAAAAAAAAAGTGTTGTTCTTTTAAGATCTTAATTCTGATTGACATTCAGAATGTCTGAAATGCATAATCTTGAAAATGTATATTTATCATCATGAATTGAAAGGTTTTGTGTGGGACTTTAGTTTGTGATGTGGATACTTTTGTACTTGTATGGTGGAAATAATAGTGATATCTGTGATGTGCCAAAATCCCTGATATGATATTGGTTTTAAAAAAAAAAATTTAATTAAAATATATATTTATCATGAGTACTTTCGAATATTGATGTGTAACTTTAAAATTAAAAAATGAGAAGATTTAATTAGAGAGGAGCTTGTCAGGACATTATTATTTACATTAAACTAATTGTGAATTTGTAATTTGGAAGTTACCGTTGTAACCTTTGGTAATGAAACCGGATTGGAAAAAGTAATATTTAAATGGCTTGTAAGACTTCTTGAGGATCCGAGAGGGAAAAGGGAAGAAAAAGAAAAATAAAAGATCTTTGGAAATGTCAAAGAATTTGTGAAAATTTTCTAGGAAAGCTAGGTTTGTAAGCAGGGTTGTGGGCAGGAGGGAGGGGCTCTTGAGGAGTCCTAATCGGGGGTACAAAGTACAACCCCAGATGGTTCCTGGTCAGGGCATCGGTTTGTGATTTTAAGCATATTTTCTTCCCCTTGTTAATGCAGCCATGAATATGGTGCTTACATCCAATTGGACCAGGAATTGAGTATAGCAAAGTCCATTGCCAAATTGAGATAAGTTCATTCTCTGTAAATTTTGGAAAGAAATTAAATAAAAGAGTAAATTATTATGGTTTTTTTATTTATTTTGCTGGAATATATATTTAATTTAAGTATGATATGAAACTATATTAATTGATTTCCAAAATAAATAAATAAATAAATTTACATGTGTTTTGTGGTTGGTTGATTTAAAATATATAAAATTTTATATTAAAATCAAACATTTACTTGAGTGGAAAATTAATAACTCTTGTTTTATTTAATTTTACTAAGTCGAAAATTATTAACTCTTGTTTTGTTTATTTTTACTTGTATAGTAAAATTAAATAAAATTCATGCATTTAATTGTTTTTGGGAAAAAAAATATGGTTTTATTAATAAATGTCTTTGGAAAAGGTTTGATATTTATTTTTTTATTTTTTATTTTTAAAAAAATATGTATATTAAAATACTATTATCAAATAGTTGAAGAGAATTTATTTAATATTTAATACTTTTGTTTATTATATTCATATTTATATGTAAATAGTTTGTTTTAGTGCTGGAAATAATAGTGTAAATTTTCATTTTTTATTATTCTAAAAATAATAATAATAATTTTCCATGTCTTAAAATACCCCTTCAAATAAATTTGATTTGATTTATGTTGGAATAAAGGATTCTTATGTCTAACTTATGCCCCCTTCTAATTGTCTATTGCAAATCCTAAAAACTATATGTTTTAATGGTACTACCCTATGTGTATTATTGGCCCCATTTATTCTTACATTTCTTTTATGCATATTAAATTATATATTTAAATATTAATACTTATGTGTTATACCATATTAATTCCTAACTTAAATTTATAACCTAAATAGTTAATTAAATTAGAATAAAAAACCACATACTTTCTACACATTTTAAAAGACATGTTTTATTAAATACTATAGTTATAAAACTATACCTAAAACCCTATCACATTTCCCTTCTCATATTATACTATTTAATTTAAAAAAATTCTAACATATACCATGTCATGTTCTAAACCTCAACTTATGTATATACTATACTATATACTATAACTTAAGATAGTAATGAATTATTTAATGTTTTAATATGGTTTGTCTATTGTGTTGACTAGTTTGACATGTACATGTAATTATATAAATTAAAAATTATAACTTATATATATGTGTGTGTTTGGGTTAGTGGCCTAAGTACTAAACCTTACAAATTTTAAACCTAAATTTTAACTACCTAATTCTAACAGCTATACAAATTTAAGCATTATCCTTACTCATATTTAAGACCTATATATGGTTAAATAAATTAAAACTTCAACTTTTAAACTAAAGTACTTATGTTGGAGTTATTAAAATATATAATGTTTTATTTATTATTATTAAAAAAAGTTGTCTTTATATTTTTAGTTTAGCATTATATAAATATAAAAAAATAGTGTTTCAATGTTTTTATATTTATAAAGATAATAGATATAATTTGAGGAATATGTGTAGCAGATATAAATATAATTAAACAGGTAGTTAATGCAAGTGTTTATGATACATTAGTAAGATTTGTTATATGGTAATATGTCATCATTTCTTTTATGTGAAACATATTTTTACCTTGTATAATTTGGTGTAGGAAGTATTTTTTTGTATGATTGTCTATCGATATGATAAATGGTGTCAACGGCCCTTTTCCTGGTGCGGGGGAAAGGGGTGTTTACAATATCTTTGCGGTATTCTTTATATCTGTGTATACTATTGATGATATAAGATAATGAGTTGGATAAAGGAGATAGTATAATCTCCCCTATATTAATGAACTTGTTAAATTGTAAGGATGTCATTCTATAACTGCACAACTATAGTTTAATAATGAAATATTCTTTGGACATACAATTAAACTATATAAGTATCGAACGATAAAAAAAGGTTATGATAAACCTAACATCTAACCATGAAGAGGAAGACTCTTCCTCTCTCATAGAATGAAAGGTAAAAGGAATAGTGGTATGATCTTTAATCGTTATAGCTCGTTTATAAAGTAAACACTAGCTGAATCTAAGTGGATGACGCACTTGATTTGGATAGCTAGGTTGCATTATGAATTAAACGTTTGATGTTTGTTTTCTTGTTTTTGGGATAATTACTTGTTATGCCACGATAACTAGTAACAAATGCAAACATGAATTAATGAAGTTCTCTATATCTAATCAGGCTAGTGTTGGATAAAGAACTTAAGGAATATTGGAATTAGGGTTAGTCATGGTTGCTGTAATCTGAATCTTAATCCAGTTTAATTATGATTAATAACCACTAAGGGGGTATGTACATCTTGATGATTCAGTTCTAACAGATGTTGGCACACGCCTATTATAGGACTGTACCCTCGAGGAATCCCTAGACTTCTCAAGGATATAGTGTTGCAGTTGACATGTGGCAACACCCTTTCGTATTTGCTCATCTAGATCTACCCACATCTGGACTTGAACTTAGTTTCTCCCTAGGTCAAGTTAGTAGTATGTTCAAGATAGGTAGTATATTTCTATGACTTCAGGTACCTCGGCACATTTGGATGACTTAGGTCAGCCGAGTATGCCCATATACCCTAAGTCATCGTGAACGTCTTCCAATAAAAAAATATATTGCTAATCGGGGCTAGGGTCGAACCTTGGGCAAGTGGACTGATGGTAGTTAGTAAAGACCATTCTAAATAATAGAAGAGTGAGGTGAAGGACGTATTCCAGAATGACGAGTTGTCTAGGAATAGTAACATGAACAGTATGTTGAAAATATTTGGCCAAAGTATCACAAGTTGTTGGTTGCATTGTCCTATGTCACCTAGTTTAAAGCAACATGATGTCAGATTAATATTAGTAACCAATATTTAGATAGATTCTTTAAACAGATCACTCAATACACGAAATAGGGTAGGAGAACCAAGTATACGTAGTATACATAAATTATTCTATACTTTAAGTAAACATGAGAGATCGGATGGTAACTGAGTCATGGAATGAGAGATCGGTAGTATACCAAGTCATTACAGCTACATATGGTTATCTGTTATGAGATTTATTAGCATGGAATGTGTGTTCTGAATGATGTTTTATTTAGAATAGAGAACATTATGTTTCAAAAAAAAAATTCCCTTGTTTCTAAAGTCTTAAAATGGGAATGATATAACCATCAATTTTTTTGCACTGTTTGGAAATTTATACATGAATCATGTAACATCTACATCTTAAAACAAAAATATCCCATATACATCCAAAAATCAACCATCTGAGTCCTATTTCACAATAATTTCTAAATAATCAAAAGAATGTGAAATTTAAAATGAATTTCATGTATCCAAGCTTCTCCCACCTTCTAAAATCCATCACAAGCCTTTTAGCCAAAATTAAAAGGATGATACATCCTATCAATTTGGAACTTTATCCTTCATCAAGATGAGCCTCTTGACAGACAAGGAAATAAAATTCTCATAGAACCCCCAAGCTTCATGATGAAAAAATTTCATCATGGTTCTAATCATATGACCATCCTATCACCAATATTATTCTTAAATACATGAACTACATATGAAAATGATTCAAAATACATGAAAAAGGATTTCAAAAGTTTATATTTATTCATAAAAATCTAGGTAATCATGGAATAGGTTAAAAAAATTTAAAAGCTCACATGAAAAATAAAAATCCACCTCCACTATTAATGAAGAGATCACTTCTAACATTGACACATAATTTACTGGTAGCCTATTTGAGGAGCTTTCTTCCAAAAAAACCTTTCAAGACACTACTATCTAAACCATTTAATTTGACCACCAATCTCTAACCCCATCATGGAGGACCATAAAAATAAAATTGAAATATTTTATAATGATGATACTATCACAACACTCAGATTCAACGATGATAGTATGCCAAGTGATCACACTAAGGGATTTGAAATAAACTTAGGCACAACAACTTACATGAGATACAAGTCCCATAGTAAATGCACATCCAAAGGTTAAACCCATCTAAATAATTATAAAAAATCACAAAAAACAAATCAAAAATATTAAATAAATTTCAATGATAAAAAAATCAATTAAATCTAAAAAATAAAAAAATAAAATTATTGCAACAGTAAAAGATAATTCAAAATAAAAAACCACCAAAACAATCAAAACATAAAAAAAAACAGTCTCTCCTATACATGGATGTTCTCCCCTTCACATCCATCATTATTCACATCACCTATTACTACCACTTCATTCATTCACATGTCATTCCAATCCCTTAACATGGGTTGATTAACATGTCTACACACATTGTGAGACAATAGTCTTTGTTGCAACTATTTGAACTTGACTAGTCATTACCTAGTAAATTAAATAATGAATTACCTCCTAGATATCCCTAACACTATCATACACTTAATATCTCTTGATGTGACTTGAACCTTGGGTGCATTTGTTTACACTAGACAATTTCGTCAATACAGTCACTTCCACGTCCTTCCATCAAGCCACTAATGGTTCTTAATAACTTATCCAAATAATTGATCAAGATTTATATATTTTCACCAACAAATCAAAATAAAAAATAAAAAATTGAAAGTAAAAGTAAAATAATATCATAACTCTCTATAGGGGTGTCTCCAATATATCTAATGGGGCTAGGGAAACCAAGCTAAAAATAGAACAACATTGTGAATATAATTAAACACAACATTTTTGGGGATGTTAATGGTTGGATGGTAGAGGAAAAATGTAATGAACACTTTCTGCGCATTTGTCATCCACCAACCACATATTAAAACCAGTTATTCCTACACATTGAATATTTTATCTTCACTTACTACCCTTCAAATGGCCACTTTAAACTGTAGACACCTACAGTTTGATCAAAGCACTATTATCTATAATATTGCACTAAATATTCCCTTCCCCATAAATTTACGACACATCGTCAGTTAGATCTATCTAACTACCCTTTTTTGACACTCTTCTGGTCTTATTCCTCTTATAAGTCAATTAAATAGGATATTATAGCCTCTTCTTGGCTAAAATACTATTCTTTTTTGCTTCTATTAGCTTTATGGACTATTAATCCATTTCATTGGATTGATTAGGTCTTTCAGAACCCTCCCAAAACCCTAATTTTTATCTAAATAAGATTAGTTGTTCTAACCTAGGTTAATTACCCTAAATCATGATCAACCTCTTCTAAACTTAGTCAAATCTTACTTTGACTTGTTAATTAACTTGTTGACTCCCTTTTAGTCCCACATGCACCAAAAAGCCTCCCATTTCCCAAATGGAAAACTATAAATAGCCCACTACCCCCTCTCATTTACAAGAAAACTTCTTCCCTATAACATAAACTATAGTATTATTGCTAGGATTAGGAGTTTTATTTCATCTTATTGAGCTATTTTACTTTATCTTATGCATTTAACCACACAACATGAAGTAAATAGGAAGAACCATTGGCCTTGAAGCCATTAATGGTGATATCTCATTCTCTTAAGCACTAAACTAATTGCTTATATCCTTATTAGGATCATTTACTTAAGCTTTCAAGAATAGAGGTTAATTACATTTGTTAAGTTTATTTGTTTGCTTCAAAATAATGCATGCAAAAGTAGGAATCCTTGTTTATTTCTTAACTGATGGTCCATTGATTTGGTTTTGCACAAAGCTTTGGGGTTCTTGAGTGTTCTTACCCCATTCCATAGATTTTGCAACCTTTCTTTGAACACATTTGGCATGCCCAGTGGGACACTTATGTCCATCCTCCATTAATGGAGGTCTTTTAAATTTTTCAAAGTTCACTTACAAGTTTTTTAGAGGAAACAACTTATTATTTGCTTATTTCCATTTCTAAAACTAGTTAAATCACTCTTGTTCAGATATATTTTGTGGGTTTGAACTAGAAATAGGATTATTTGACTAACAAATAACCTGTTTGCTTTTGAAAATTTTCAAATCCGTGAGTTTTTGTAGGGTTTTCAAGGGGCACGTCCTCATCGAAACCCTAGTGTCCCTATTGAGATAAACTCTCACCTATTTGGTTGTACTATTCGCTATCAAGACATTTTTCAAAGGAGCACATAATCGTTGACCCATGCGCATCTACGTTGGCTAGAACGTGTCTCCTTATCTCTACATGCGCTGGTGTATATAACCCCACTGTGTAAATTTGTCACTTTGACTTGTACACATCTCTGTTGACATATCCATGTCTTCGTCACTTCCTAGGCGTATACGTGTCTCTATGAGCACTAGTGTATTTTTATATATTATAGATTTATTTAATTCTATGTTGCAGGCATATCCACTAAGATAGACGTTTCCACATTGGAACCTTAGTGTACCTGTTAGGTAGGCCCACATAAGTCTTATACCCCTATCAGTTCTTCCAACCACACATTTTTGTTGGTTAGGGCACATATCCATCATATGGGGCGCGCTGGTGTCATTTTGGGCACATAGGTGTCTATATCAAAATTTGAAAACTTTTCTTCATGCTGTAAAATAATTTTTTAAAACTTCTCTGAGGTTTGTTAAGACTAAGGTAGATGCAGGGTTTTGTTTTGTTATTTCATCTTGCATAGCTTAAGTGTCTTCATTTCTTAGCTTGAACGAGGCTTTTCAAGTGTGTATGCTCTCTCCTTGCACCTTCTAGGTGATCTTGGAGATCAAAAGAACTTTTACAAATTTATGTCACACTTTAAAAAAACTTGTTCTATGATTCTAAAGGGTAAAATAATTTCCATATGGTTTGTCTTAGTGGATTTTTCACATTGCATATGCTCTTCCTTTGTGCCCTTTGGCATTCTTGGGAATCAAAACGAAAGTGTAAATTCTCTTTCTTGATATCAATTTACAAATGTAAAATTACTAAACTCGTTGTCTACAGGACCTAACACATGTTAAAGAAAGCCATCAAAAACAAAACAAAAGACTTATAATACACGTGTTTACATGCAGATTGCCAAATGGTGTGCTACTTAAAACCACATTTAAGTTAGAAAGATAAAAAAACACACCAGTCCCCTTCACACTATATTTCAAGTTTTGGAAAAGGGTACGTCCCTATCTTCTCAACTGGAACATAACCCCTTAGGAATAACACCTTAAGCTACAACAATGGAGGTGGTTCCAAGAACCCTAAAGTAATCCACCACTAAGTAACCTTGTGGATGAAACAAGAAGTGCTCCATTTACCCACTTGACTAGTACACCTTGTGATTTAGAGTCAAAGATTGTTCGTATTGTGTCTCTAGTGATGGTATAACTGAACACACTAGGCTCTCATTATATCAGAAGGGGGTACCATAAAGTCGAGACACTCCCAAATTATTCATTGTGACTCTTTGGGAAAATGACACTCACATTAGACAATCTTCTGACACCTAGTTGAGAGAACTTAGTAAGGAGGACATTCTGTCTTAGAGCCCACTTTGCTATTCCATTGTCACATCAAACCATCATGAAGTGATGACTCACTTAGAGTCTGAACCTTGTTTTCTTGAACAAGGAAAAGAACCTATGTAAGTTTGAGCTAAACGTATTTCATCACAAAAATTAAATGACATCTCACTTATCTTATCTTTTTTATCACCTTCAGATGAGGAAAAGATCTGCCCAAGTGGATCTTAGTTTATTTTTCATCTTTTTGATCTATACCCATGCATTCTCACTTCCTACTTTTGGGGTAAGAAGGGAGCATACCTTGTGCACCTTATCAAAGATGGTACTCACCACTTTTTTTTCCATTTATGCCCATCCATGTTTATGGCTGGGTTGTTAAACATATAGAGTGTGCATGTATTTTTTTGCATCTTTGATAATCCTTTGATCTTGATTTCAAGACCATCTTCAAAAATGCAAGTTCAGTTCATCATTTGTCTCTTCTTGAGTTTATAGTTTTTCTCACATTCTAGTCACACAATCTTGGTACTTACATCATTTTTAAAATTCTTTTTAGAACGTGATATAAGTCCCTTTATTACGTGGTTATGTTGCTTGCACAATTGAAAAATCCTTGTCATATTCATTACTTGGTTTCAGTTTTGATGTCATCTGAGTCTTTTAAAAAGTGTCGATATAACCTTATCTATATCGCAATAATGTTTTCTTGATACTAACACCTTGCTTGCTCAGTTAATATATCAAGATAGAGTTGTTACACTATATCTAGTCATGACTTCAATTTTTTAGAAGACTTAGCTTTCATCAACATTCAAACTAGTTTTAGTATACCTCGTCAAGAGACTACATCAATACCACTTTGATATTTAAGCCTTGTTAGAATTCTAACTTGACATACACATTGATACGATATTGTCACTATTTGTTTTAGGGTATAGGCTGTGTAATGAAAAAATTGAGTGATCATTACATTTAAGTATGCATATGAGTGTTCTTTGATAAAAATTATTGCATAACATTACATCTAGGACACACTGTGGCATATTTCAAACATCACCTCAAATAACTTGCAAAATCATACATTTAGGATCCACGCATGATTCATACAAATTTCAGATAGTAATGCCTAAAAACACGAAGATGGAAACCAAATCAAACAAACATGACTTATGATAAAACCTTTTCAAAACCTTCCCATTTAGTGGCAACAACATAGTGCCTCTCTTTTCTCAAGTCAAGGATGTGGAGCCATTAATTGACCACAAGTGGAGAAGAGTTGGACTCTTCCGGAGAGCAACAAAGATTAGACCTAGGTAGATTTGATGAAATCCTATATTATAATAGAGATCAAGTACTCACAAGAGTCTTAGAATTAGGAGCTAAACTTCCACACAAATGTGAAGTAGAAACCAAGGTCATTAATCACAAAACAAGAGAATGAGTATCGCTCTTGGACATAGATAACCCCTTTGAGATAGGGTACACTTATACCTCTGGGCAACATCATGCCACTATCGAAGGAGACCCATACAAGCCACTTGGTGATCCATAACGACTTTATTAAAAATCTTCACATAAAGTGAAGATTGAGTGCAAAGCCTTGCCACCTCCCAAGTTCGATGAAGAAGAGGACCCTCTAGTTGAAGAGGATATCCTTCAAAAATGGATCTTAAAACTGATCTAGGACTACGTAAACCTAGGATCTTCAAGAAGAAACATATAAAAAGATAAATAAAAAACAAAACATAGCGAGTTTAACTTTGACCCATACACTGACGCTACCTTTAAGGTGGCTAAGGCACAAAGACCAACATCACCTACTAAAGAACAACTCATTCAGAAAGAGTTACAATTGATGAAATTCATGCTTACTACCCTACAAGAGGGAAACATAGGCCATAACAAGAAATACTTATATGAGGAGTTGTGCCCTTACCCATTCAACAAGGACATGATACAAAAACCCTTTCCAAAACACTTTACTGTTCCCAAATTTGATAAGTATAAGTGCAAGAGTGATCCTTGTGATCATATAAAATACTTTTATATGGCTTTCCAAGAGGTCACATATAGTGATAACTTCTTAATATGACTTTTCCCTCATAGCCTAGGAGCACTGGGATTGGAATGGTTCTATAGCATACCCAAGGGCTCCATTACAATATGGCCTGCATTAGCAAAAAAATTTGTACACAATTATTCCTATAACATGGAAAATGATATCACAATGAACAATCTATGTAATACAAAGAAAAAAACCCAATGAGACCTTTGTAGGATTTCTACAATGATGGCGAGGGTTAGAAATTCATTTCCCTTATGCGTTACTAGAAAAATAGCTAGTGAGCATATTTGTTCCTAACTTAAACCCAAAAATAGCCTTCCATTTATAGATGCACTATGGCTCAAACTTCGAAGAGATCATAGAGAAAGGAGGTCAAATCGAGAAATCCCTCATTGTAAAGGGGACGCTTAAGTCTATTGTTAAAGAAAAACATGAAGCCAAATCCGTAGAAAAACCAAAGTTCTTCAATAAAAACAAACATGTTGTTGGTGATGGCATTACAGACTCCAAGAGAGTCCAAGCCATGTAGATGGGCTTGCTTTTAAAGCTCTCACAAGGACCTCATCCCAAGGAACCCACTAAATGTACGTTCACACCATTAATGGAATCCCTATCTCCTATACTAAAGCAGATAGATAGTGTAAAAATGGTGGAATATCCAATTTTGACAGCACCATACCTACAATATGCTCCAAAACCTAGTTGGTTCAAGGACCATGAGTATTGCGACTTCCACCGTGTTAAAGGAAACAAGTCAAAATTGTTTAATACTACATCATTACATACAAGACCTCATTGAAGAGGGTAAGATCACCATAGATTCTCCCCCTGACTCAGGACAAGGTCCAAACGAGAAAATGGGTATCTATAAAGAGCCTTTTCCTAATCATGTAGATAAAAATAAAAAGAAGCCAGATCATGGACAAACCTCCAATGACTATAGGACTGCCACTTATATTTACCCCACTAATGACAATCCCTTTGATTCTCTCATAGGATGTATTCACTCATCTGATGAATAGGTCAACACTCTCCAGATCTTAGAAAAGAGTTTCATAGTAGGGACAAGACATGCTCATTTAATCATACCAGATCCCCTGCCTATCCCTCAGGAAGGTCAGTACAATTTGATAGACCAGTTAGAGAAAACACCTACTAGGATATCCATTCTTGATCTCCTCAAAATCTCTACTACCCATAAGAACATACTGTATAAAACATTGTAAAACTCAGGAGTCTCTATGGATGTAGATCCCACGTACCTCAAAGCCATGATTACACACCTTGAATCCAATGATCATATTACTTTTTATCGCACCACAATCCCACTTAACAACCCATAACATAAATTATCCTTATACCTAGAAGTGGTGGTTACCCGTCGCAAAATCAAGAGGGTACTTGTGGATGGTGGATTTGGTCTAAAAATTTTAACTTTGAAGTTGGTTAAGTAGCTAGGCCATTCATAAATGGACCTAGGGGCCAAGACTATTACGATAATAGCCTATGATAATGAAGAATGAGAATCAATAGGTACTATAGTAGTTCCCATGGAAGTAGGCCCAACTTGTCATGACACAACATTTCATGTCCTTGACTTAGACCTTCCATATAACATGCTCTTGGGGTGCCCATGGATCCATTCCATCAACCTTCCTTAAGTGTATCAAGCTATGTCATGAAGGACAAGTGGTTACCATTCTGGGTGACCCGGAACCATTAACACATTGTAGGCATTGCATAGTTTTTCTCGTGTGGATGTTGTTATCCCCCTACAAATGGAAGCTATTAAGAAATGGGTAGATTCAAAGTCACTCATGCCTTATAATCAATATTTTCCTTCATTGGTCAACCCATTCTCTTCATGGGAGGCAACGTTGGAAAAATATGGCCCAGGTGAGCCATTCACTCTTGAACAAGATTTGTTAATATCAGATTTATTAGTATCTCCTAGAACATGGGGTAAACCTTATTTTTAGTTCAAGAGTACTCGGGAGTAGTGTCCTAAACCATTGGAAAAAAAATTCCACAGAGGTCTCCTATCTGAGGAGAAGATGTTAGAATATTTTACTAGTAGAGTGTTGTAAGGTACCATGGCTTCATGCCATTAAGCACCCTAGTATATCAAAGGTCACCACATGATGTTTGTCATGGGTTACAGTGGATTTGGATGTGGAATCAATGCACAAGGATGGTTAGAGCCTATTCCCATCCCCCATTTCAAGTATGATAAACATGGCCTAGGGATAAGGCCTCATAATGCTCTACCCTTTGAGATTGATGCCACCTCTTCTAAATGTGAGGACGTTTCATCTCATTCTGATAGCGATGCAGATTCCCAATGTAGCCTCTACAAGGATCTTGATTCCACTAACCTATTCCTAGATTCAGTTGTCCTTACCTTATCTAGATCCAACCCCCTAACCAATTATCAAATAACCCTTGTGTATCCTGAACTTATAGATTGGGATCAACAACTTCACATGCCACTAGACTTCTTTGAAAATGATGAGGCATTTTCAGATTTCATGGGACTCAGGGATTCTATTCCAATTGGGGATCACAAGAAAGGATTTGTAATTCAACTAGACACCTATGCATACTTCGGAGAAGAGGAAGAGATGTGTGGATGTTTGAATAATAAGGTGGTAAACAAGAGTAAAAACACTTCAGAGAAACCTTGCAGAAAAGATAAACAGAAGTCTCACAGTGAAAAACTCTTTGAAACACTCATAGATAAACAAAATGAAGAGTCTGTGGATGAAATGGTTTATCCATTTAAAGATGATGATGAGCTACCACAGGAGGTTGATCTTACTCTTCCCCCTGATCCTACACAGATGGAAGATGCTTCTAAGATGCTTGTTGAGGAAACAATTAATGTCAACATTGGCTCAAAGGAATAACCTAAATTGATAAAGTTGGGACCATCACTCTCAACTTAGGAATAAAAGGTCTTTGTAGAAATCTTAAGGGAATACATAGATATATTTTCATGGACATACACATATATGCCTGGTTTGGACCCAGAATTAGTTGTGCATAACCTCGTTGTGCACCTAGATGCTAGAACCATCAAGAAAAAGTTGAGAAAGATGCACCCTAAGGTGGCAATCCTTTTCAAAGAAGAATTGGAAAATTTTCTAGCTGATGATTTTAATAAACCCATTGACTATTCAGAGTGAATCTCTAACATAGTCCCTATACAAAAGAAGCCTATTGGCATAAAAATCTGCACTGTTTTCCATGACATCAATAAGGCATGACCTAAGGATGAATTCCTCTTGCCTAACATTGATATGATTGTGGATTCCACTACTAGTTATGAAATGTTGTCTTTAATGGATGGGTTTTCAGGTTATAACCAGATACAGATTGCAGAAGAAGATAAACATAAAAAAACCTTCATTACCCCTTGGGGGACCTTTTTCTACAAGGTCATGCCTTTCAGACTCAAGAATGTCAGGGCCACTTACCAATGAGCCATGACTGTTATCTTCCATGATATGATGAATGACATCATGGAAGATTATGTTGATGACATCCTAGCTAAATCCAAGAGCATAGGAGAGCACCCTGAAGTGCTGAGACATATTTTTCAGCATATATGAGATTATAAGGTCTGCTTAAACCCCAAAAATGTGTCTTTGGTGTTTTATCAGGAAAACTCTGAGGGTTCATTGTTTCATAGAGAGGGATAGAAGTGGACCTTGCAAAGGTTACAACTATCACAGAAATTCCACCACCTACCACTCTCAAACAACTGAGAAGTTTACAATGGAAAATTCAGGCAATCCATCAATTTATTTCACAACTTACAGATAAGTTCCACCCCTTTACCCATATGTTGAAGAAGGATGTTGCATTCAATTGTGGACTAGATTGTCAAAATGTCTTTGCACTACTAAAACAATACTTGGTCAACCCATCTGTACTCATGCCCCCCTACCCCAGGTGAACCTCTTGTCTTGTACATTCCCGCTACCTAATTTGCTATTGGTGCACTGCTTGCCCAATATGATCTAAACCATAAAGAAAGGGCAGTTTACTATCTCAGTCACACATTTATTTATTACGAGTTGAATTACCTATAGATTGAAAAGTCCTTGGTATTTTTATTTACCTTCCAAAAGCTACACCATTATCTCCTAAAAAATAAAACCAAACTCATATCCAAAGTTGACCCTCTCAAATACCTTTTATCCAAACCCACCCTCATAGGATGAATGGCTAATTGGATCATTCTCCTGAGTGAATTTGATATTGAGTTTGTAAATCAGAAATCCTTGAAAGGACATGTATTGGCTGATCAATTGGCAAAAGCTCCTCTACCAGGGATGGAACCTTTGTGCTTGGATCTATCAAATGCATCTATGATGTATATTGAATAGTATGTAGAATGGTAGGTCCATTTTGATGGATCATTCACCTTCCACAGATCCGGAGCAGGAGTGGTGCTCATCACTCCCACAGGGGAGGTCATACCAAGAGCATTCCGGTTGGGATTTCCATGCACTAATAACATGGTAGAGTATGAGGCACTCATTGATAGCCTCAAGCTAGCTATTACTTGGAATATTAGACAACTACGAGTCATTAGAGACTCCCAACTTATCATTAAACAAGTTAATGATGAGTATAAATTTAAAGATGAGAAGCTCATTCCATATAAGAAAATGGTTAAAACCCTGAAAGAGTACTTTACACAGATCATATTTGAGAAAAAGTCAAGGTCACACAATAGATCCACAAATGCTATGGATATGATTGGGTCATTATTATGCATACCACCTCAGGAGAGAAAAATGCCTTTCTTTGTAGAGCATTTACAAGTGCCTACATATGATATGCCAGATTCATGTTTAGCATGTGAAGTTGTTGGTCCATTATCCCCCTGGTATGACCCTATCTTTCAATACCTACAAGATGGCACTTTTCCACTAGACATTACCCATTCTGAAAATAAATCCCTTACCCACCGTATAGCCCATTATACCCTCCTAGAGGCACCCTTTATCATCATGGATATGACAGGAATTTGCTTCATTTTTTGGATGTTACTAACTCAATCCACACTATTAAGGAAGTACATAGTGGTATTTGTGGAACACACACTTGTGATATGGTCTTAGCTAAAATACTATTAAGAGTGGGATATTATTGGCCTACCATGGAATTAGTCTACTGAAATTTCATAAAAAAATGTGAGCTATGCCAGAAGTATGGAAACTTAATACATGCACCAGCATAGGCTTTCTAGCCTATCGCAACGCATTGGCCATTTTCTAAATGAGGCCTGGATCTCATAGGGAAGCTCCATCCTTATTCTTCAGATGACCACACCCACATTATCACTTCCACTAAGTATTTTACTAAATGGGTAGAGGTTGTGCCTCTTACTTACGTCACCGGTGTGCAAATTTCTAAATTCATTATGAACCATCTCATATGCCGTTATGGTATCCCTCCACCATTTTCACTGATAATGGTAAATCCTTTAAAAATAAAATAGTTAAGATATTGTGTCAACATTTCCATATTCAACTCAAGTGATCTACCCCTATTATCCCCAAGGTAATAGATAAGAAGAGGCTACCAATAAAACCCTTGTACAGATCATGGAGATAATGGTCAGTAAGACTACCCGTAATTGGCACTTACAGATACATCCTACCCTCTGGGCCCATTGAACCTCCATCCACACCCCTACTAGTGTGATCCCATACTCACTAGTCTATGGAACTAAAGCCATCATACTTTTGTAAGTGGAGCTTCCCTCCCTGAGAATATCTCTCAGGGACTATCTTGATAAAGACGAGGACTACATAGTTGCTCGACTGACAAAGTTGGAACTATTAGATGAAAATCATATCAGAGAGTTCAATCACCTAAAGGTCTATCAGAACAGAGTATCTATGGGATAAAAAAAACACATCATTCATCAGGAATTTGATGTAGGATATCTAGTTCTAAAATAAAATCAGAAGAACACCGTTAAAGATAGAAAATAAAGGTAAGTTTGAAGCTAATTGGTTTGGCCCTTATATTGTGGTTGCCAAGTATGGATCAAGAGATTATAAACCTGCATTCTTAGATAGTGAAGATATTCTAGGGCCTATGAATGCCATACACCTCAAGAAATTATACGATTAAACATGATGAGAATATCAGATAAGAACTAAAAAATAGAAAAACAAAGAAAAAACAAGCAAAAAAATGGAAAATCGAGAAAACAGTAAATAAAAAGTAGGTCGTCCACATGTGAAAACCACACAATTGTGGCGAAGTGGGTAGGTCTTTGAGTGAAAACTAGTCTTCGGTGCTCAAAGAGGATTCTCCAGTCACAAGTCACTCTTATAGAAAGATGGGTAACCCTCACTGCTTTCTAGATATAACTTCCTTTGCTAGGTCTAAGAACCCTACCAAATTCATCTTTGTCGAGTCGTGATCTGGCTTATTTTCTCTTATATCTACATGAAGGATGTTGCCTTTGTATATTCCCATTTAACGCTGGGGGCACCTTCACATTCCACTTTCTCATACATACATGTGTGGTATTCTACCTTTTGTATATTCCCACATCATGTTAGGGGCATCCATGCTTCTTGTCATTGTACATTTCTTTCAGAACATGACCTTAGAAAATACAAAAACATTCAGAAAAAGATACACAAAAAACCTAAACATTCAGAAAATCTCCCTTCTAGGGATGAAGCTACATAAACTGCACAATGTTGTCTTAGAGAAGCCTCAAAACAACGTGAATGGTAGCCTTGAAAATTTATCTTTCTAGATAACCCAAAAACATTAGAAAATATATCAATGTTGTCCTGCAAAAGCAAGGTAATAATTTAATTGCTTTTAGTTGTTGGTTTGTATAGTTTTGATTGAGAATAATTTTTCGTGTGATGTGGTGATTCATTTGCTTATCATGGGTTGGATCTTGTTTTTTTTAAATGTATATGGCATTAGGTTAATTCGTAGCTTGTATGCATCTATTTAAGATTCATTTTACTTACTCAGATTGAATGTCGATTTGATCTTATTGGTATATAAATTCATGTGTTTTACATCATAATTTATGTTGTGTTATATAGGTATAGTTGTTTAACTTTGTTAACTTTTTCTTGTGTGTTTTTTTCTTACATAGTTGATTGTTATCACATCTATCATCTACCATTCATCACATATAAACATCATCTACTACATCATATATACATAAATGCTAAGTATTAGATCATGCATGTATGCTAAGATAATTATCACATATTGTATCATCAATGGGAGCAAGAGGGGTTGTGCATAATCACAAATCTATCCCCCCCCCTATACTAATATCATCTAGTATCATCTTGAGAGCTAGAATACAAATCATAAGAATTTCATAAAACTAAAGCATGTGATACTATATACATATATATCATCAATATGAAAAACAAGGAACATAAACATATCTAAATCTAAAGTATGTCACATACATAAAGGAAAGGGAAATCATACATGATGATACCATAGTTGCAGAGCAATAACCAAAAATCATAAAAGGCATAATCACAACATGACATAATGAAAATATCATCGAATGTCCATATAATACATGTATAAATGTCTGTCTCAAAAATACATCATCGATACAATATGTCATCTAAAAGGGGCATGCATTAAAAATTGAGCCTTCATCAAGAGGAGTCATCAAAATAATGGTACATGAATCTATACATCAATCAAAATTGGCCTTCATAAGAGGCATGCATACAATAAATCTTTTCAAAAGGTAAAATGAAGAACTCAACCATAGCTCACGCCCTTTCCGAGGCTGCCGGGTCCATGTCCTGGGGGACGGAAGAGTGGCAGATGTGATGGAATGACACCAGAGGTACCACCCTTATGTTTGGATGGATCCTATCTAGCTAGCTATTTTCCAAATGACTGATCTACAATGGGCTTCTGAACTAATCTAACTGAGTATCCTGACCGCCATGATCGGGAACCTGTTGTAATCACACTTGACTGCTCTGAAGGTGCTACCTGCTACCCTTCCGGGACTTCTTTGAAATAGGTGGTCCTATAGTATAAGGCCTCACCGCCGGCCCTCATAGCATCTTGTATCAAATCAGCATCCCCAAAAGTAGTAGCTTCTTGAACGGAGACATCTCTCTCACCTATCAATCTACCCCTATTAGCATGGGTCTGTCTAGTGGAAATGACCTCTCGGTCCCTATATGCAGTAATAGTCTACACCTCGGATCATGCCTGATCTCTTTGGATAATATAACCCTGTGCCTGTGCCTAGGCATGGTACCTCTGTGAGACAGCCATCTACACCTAAGTGTGTAAATGATGTAAAAGACTCATTATCTGAGCCCCTTGTGTGGCCATCTGACTAATCTGGCTCTGTAATGAAGCACTATCCCCACCTTGAGTGGCCTGTGCTCTAGCCTGATCTCTCTTAGTTTTCAAAATATGTATCTAAGCACTGGTCTGATCCTACTCTGTTGTAAGGGATTGTACCTACCCTTTGGCCTCATCTCTCTCTCTAGCCATCTGTAACTATATGGAAATCATGCCTATAACTGCTAATGAAGGGAAACTAATTACTCACCATTGCCACCACACCCTGGAGCATGAGGTGGCGGGCCCTTCTCTATAAATACTTGCTAAAGAGGGGCGTATCTCCTTACTGGAATTCCTACTAGAGAAAAATCTATGTTTGGTTCCCTAGGTGCCTGTCTCTGCCTGAGTCGGGGTCCCTGTCTCGGAGGCTGCTGTAATGGAGGAACCTTTCCCCTACCCCTAACATAACACTTTGCGTCAGGACCACCACCACCACCATCATTATCACTATCATCACCACCACTGGAGGAGATCTCACAGTGGAATTATAATCTGGCATGGAAATGGTCAAATGACATGGAAGCACACCATGGTACCATGTTGCATACTCAGGTGTGAAACTAGGATCTCAGATATGTCTCAATGGAACCCACATAATAGGTACCACCTGTCGGAAGCTAACCAGTGCTCTATCCCAGGAAATTTGTGAACCCGTATCAATGTACTCTTGGGGCCTGCAAGCATACCATATATTTGGCCCAGGAACATCCTGTATAATGTCAAAATATCCTTGACACCAATCTACTATGTACATCTCCCACATACAGTTGCAGCTGCCCAACATAAAGTCCTCAATTGCAGTGTTGCTAAGCTCTAAACCATCCTTAGGCCACTAGAAATGTCTATAAGGCCTCCATACTATGGAAGCCTGTTGTAGCTCATCAATCTCGTGGCGGTAATGATACACATCATCCCTGATTGGGACCCATCCCATAAAAGAAGGCTCCTCGAGAGCACGAACTCTCAAAACACATAAGGGGTAACCAATAACATTGTGGTCCCATGCCCAAATCTAAAGTAATCAAGATGGTTCTACTGTCTTCTGATGGTAGTAGGTAATCAGATATAGGTCCCAGTACAAGTGTACTAGAAATGAAGCACTGATCTTGTCAGGGAGTAAAAATCCACTAACAAAGGCCATCATGTGAACCATAATGTGATCTAGCTCCGGATCCTCAATACAGCGTGACAACTTAATAATCATTCCATAACATGGTATCATCGAGACACAAAACAACTTTGAGATACACCACTGAATATCAGGCCAGTGACTCATGTACTAGATAAGATGACCCTAGATTAGGACCTACATAATGTGCCACACATCTTCTAAAGTAATCATGATCTCCTCGATCAGAATTTAAAATTACTGGCTCTTGTTATGCCATCTCTCAACTACGGTTGTCAGAAGACCGTGGTCCAATGTGATCTGAGGCATATCAGCCATGCAAGCCAATCCTGTGATGTATAGGAGGGTATCCAATATCATCCAATCATCCTCATCAAATTGTGCCTCTATCACCGCTACCTGACCATATCGCTTGCGTGTATGTAGAATGGGTAATATATGTTGTAAAAAAAAGAAACACCCATGTATTAGGCACATTTCTATATACTTATATCTAATTTTCTGGTACAATCCTTTATTCTTCCATCTCATTTCCTAAAGTTTCACTTTATTCTAGTATACTTTCTTTTCTCCTTGGCTATTTGAGCAGAACGGTATTTTGCTCCATTTTTCTAGATGCATACATGCCTACCCCTATGCATATGTGCCTACCCAAATACATACACGCCTATCCTAGCATGTACGCACCCCATTTATTTTTCTACCTAGTTCCCCTAGTCTACATAGGATGCATACATGTGCAGTGTGACACCTATGTGTCTACTTTGACACATGCACATATATGCCCCTGTTACCCCTACCCAGGATGCATGCACATCCTCTCTGACACCCAAGTGCCCTTTTTGACATGTGTGCATGTGCGTTCATGTCTTCTGCCTCCGGCAGATACACGTATGTGTATTTGTAAAAATATTTGACGGATACACATACACGTACCCACTAAATATCAATGCATGCATGTATGCATATACATCAAATGGACACATGCGCGTATGCGCATACATCAAAATTCTCCTAATCTATCCTAAACATGCCCTAAAAACAACATTAAATTCATAATTCACAAGGAAGGATAGACCACTCTTGTAGGTTTCATCTGCTGGGTCCCGCATGAACTCTCGGATGTGATATGCTCATCTCCTCCTACTCGGTAGCCTCACCATCTCACTCAAGGGCTATTTTTCTCACTCGCGATAAAATTTTTCAAGAGATCTGGTACAAATGAGTTGGTAGTGATTGATTTACCCCCCTTGGGTGGGTATATTAGGCTACAACGCTATCCCCGGGGCATGTTTTCTTCGCCATGATCACTTTAACCCTTGTTATACCCTTTGAGGTGATTATTTTTATATTAAAATAATTATTTGTACTCCTTTTCAAATGCTGGGGCACCAAGTGCCACCCTGTGGTCACCTCTTCATTGCACTGGAATAATTTACGAATATTCCAGGTGTCATTTCCTACCATTTTCTTCTATTTTTCCTCCCTTTCACCTGTCGTGATGATTATTTTTATTAAATAATTATTTTTGGCCCGTATTTCTTCTCGTTAGGATATATTATGACTCGCCGATGAATATGCATTCACCTTCATGCCTTCACACATACTTTTAAGAGATTTTCTATATCTCAAATTCTTTTGACTAGTCAAAAAAAATTTAAAATTTGTAAAACCATTTAAAAAGACAAAAACATAATAAAATTTCAAAAAATAAACTAAATTGTGTATAATAGCTCATTTGCAGCTAAAATATGTGTCTCTCACATGGCACTCATCTCGTATATTGTTGATAGTTTCAAATGTTTTGAAACTACAACTCGTGGATCATATTAATCTTTACTCATCTACAAAAGTTGTGTTGCCTACTTCATCTGTACTCTGAGGCACTATCAGTTGCCTTTTACTATTTTTGTCGTGCACATTAATTTTTCATCGGACCCCTATGTCCTCCATCGTTTCCCTTGCATATACACATTGTTTAGGGAATCATCCTTAACCCTTGTCATTTATCAAAACATTTGGGACTACATATCAATAAAAAATTATTTGTGCAACTATCTGGAATGTTGTTGGTTTGAGTGTGTGTAATTGTACTCATTTCCTTGTTGAAATAGTTTGTTTACTTCTCGTATTGCATTACATGTTTGTATGTTGCATGGGGTTGTTATTTTAACAATGGAAAATTGTTTGTATCATGTATTTTTAATGTCATTTTACACTTCCATCATATGCTTACATCTTAATAAGGGTCAATGATGAGGATTCTAAGAAAAATGATGATTTAAAAGTTGTTACAACTGGTTTACGGATAGCTCAATCTCCCCTTTTTCTTGTTGTTTTTCTCATCTCCTCTTTACACTTTTTCTTCCTTCTATTATCTTTTTGATCTTCGATCAAGTTATTCTATCACCCCATTAACACTCGAGGGGGCATCCTTCATCCTATTAATTTTTCTTCTACCCCTTCAAAAATTTTCTACTTGTTTATATTTCTCTACTTTCTTCGAAGTGATGTAGCTCACGTCAACCCAAAGAGGGGAAAATATAGACATGTGCAGTTTGATCAAAGCACTATTATCTCTAGTATTGCACTAACTATTCCCTTCCCTGTAAATTGATGACACATCATCAGTTAGATCTATCTAACTCCCCTTTTTTGACACTCTTCTGGTCTTATTCCTCTTATAAGTCAATTAAATAGGCTATTATAGCCTCTTCGTGGCTAATATCCTCTTCTTTATCACTTCTATTAGATTCTTGGACTATCAATCCATTTCATTGGATTGATTAGGCCTTTTAGAACCCTCACAAAACCCTAATTTCTCTCTAAACAAGATTAATTAGTCTAACCTAGGTTAATTACCATAAATCACGATCAAACTCTTCTAAACTTATTAAAATATTACTTTGACTTGTTAATTAACTTGTTGACTCCCTTTTAGTCCCACATGCACCAAAAAGTCTCCCATTTCCCAAATGGAAAACTATAAATAGCCCACTACCCTCCTCTCATTTTCAAGAACACTTCTTCCCTCTAACATAAACTATAGTATTATTGCTAGGATTAGGAGTGTTATTTCATCTTATTGAGCTATTTTACTTTATCTTTTGCATTTAACCACACAACATGGAGTATATGGGAAGAACCATTGGCCTTGAAGCCATTAATGGTGATATCTCATTCTCTTAAGCACTAAACTGATTGCTTAGATCCTTATTAGGCTCATTTACTTAAGCTTTCAAGAATAGAGGTTAATTAAATTTGTTAAGTTTTCTTGTTTGCTTCAAAATAATGCATAAAAAAAGTAGGAATCCTTTTTTATTTCTTAACTGATGGTCCATTGATCAGTTTTGCACAAAGATTTGGGGTTCTTGAATGTTCTTACCCCATTCCATAACTTTTGTAACCTTTCTTCGAACACATAAAAAACCATTAGATTTCACATAAACACACAAAATTTTGCTAATAAATAGGGGTAATATATTTCTAGGCATTGTATAGACCTTGTTCACACTCCACATTTAGTCCATATTTTGTATGGGGATATGTACCTTTATCTCATCACCTGTTCATCGCTAGTCTTTACACTATCTACCATAACCATCCATAACATTCAATTTTTCCTTTTTCTTCACTTAGTACATTAATATGCATATAAGTTCTTCTTCTATGACTTGTGGAAACTTTTTCCTTGCTAGAATAATCATTCCTTTACTAAGATTCATTTTCTAGTATTTATCCATTTCCATTTTTCATCTTAGGTTATGTTGGGGAAGTATGAAAGCCAAAAATAATTTCACTTAATAGGGGATGTTATACCAAATCCATTTATCATCAATCTTATGAAAACCATCGATCAAATATGTATCAATTATCCATAAACCTATCTCTACTAAAATCAACCTATTCTTCTGGATGGTTATTTAAAATAGAGTTTTGACAATTGACTATCTAGTTAAGAGAGGACATCAATTTCCTAGTAGGTGTGTGTTGTGAAAGAAAATGGAGGAATAATTTAATCATTTTTTTCTACATTGAGCCTTCACATCTTTTGTCTGGATTATTTTCTTTACGATTTTAGGGTCAGCTAGATTTTCCCTGGCTCTTTAACTTCTTCTTGGGAACAACATAATTCTTCATTCAATCACCCAATTATTAGCAAAAATTTGTGTATTTCCTTCCCTCACATCCCGTGGAGTATTTGGAAATCACGTAATTATGGTATCTTTGATGATAAGAAACCTTCTTTGGCTAGGATTTTCAATAAACAGTTTGAGGACACAAGACAAAAATTTATTAATTTCATACTGCAGAAGAATCTTCACCAACATTTAGATGATATAAAACTATTGGAAAAATGAAAAATCCTCAAGTTAATCAATAATTATCAACATAGGTATTCCATTAATAGAACTCAGATAACTTGGAATCCTCCTCCTCTAGGCCATTTTAAGCTTAACTTTGATGGGACATCCAAGGGGAACCCTAGTAATTCTAAGGGTGGCAGTTACATTCATAATGATAAGGGCCACATAATTGTTGTTTATGATGGTCCTATGGGGGTGAAATCAAACCAATACTCGGAGGAATTGGCATCATTATGGGGTTTGAGACTTTCCAAATCCCTTAATATTGATAATTTTTTCATTAAACGTTACTCAATGAATATATCATCAACTGTCTAAAAGGACTTACCTCTTCCAAATGGACTCTCAATATTATCATGACAAAGGATATTCATTTATAAAAATATTTCCCTAATTTCTCCATTCATCATATCTATAGAGAGGGTAACAAGTTATCTTATTTGATGGCTAACATTATCGTCTTAGATAGGGATTATAAACTATGGTGTAAAGGTAAGAATATTTTTTCCAAATTTATGAGCACCATTATTAATGAACAAAAGAAATAATGGTTTTCTCATGAGTAATATTTCATGTTCTCTCAAGATTACAAACTTGATTCACTTATTTTCTTATATTAACCCGACCTCAACCTTGGTTGACACTCACATTCAAAATATAATACAGTTTAACAACATCAGGCTAAGATATTTCAGAGGTCCTTTAAATCAAAGAGTAAAATTGGTGGTGAAATGTGTAGGGTCGAGCCTACTTACATTGATGAATGGAAATAAGATGTTGAGCTGTGAGAGATATTGAGTAGAGGAGGCTTTAACAGCTTCATGGATAGAGTTCACAGACATGATCTGTACTTATAAAAATATTTTTCCAAGACTTGGATTGAAAGAAAGGTTACATATAAAAATAAGCCGTTTATGGTCACATATGATCTTATCGCCATTGTTACTGGTCTTCATATGAAAGGGCTAAAATTCTAAAAGAACAAGTTAGAAAGAGAGGTAGAGGAGAGGAAATTCCTTGAAACTAGTGAAAGGATTACCCACACTAAAGGAGTCTTCCTCATATATTCGGTGCTACATCCATTTGACAAACTGGATCTTTTGCTGATTAAATTTAACACTCTTGACGATAGATATAAGGTTATGCACTACTTACACCTTGCCTTTATGAATCATTTCCATAGACATGCTCATGTTATCTTTCATTTTTATTATGAAATCCCTTGAGCACTTGGTTATTTTTTTCATTTGGGGAAATTGGTTTCATCTACTCTATCATGATGTTATCCTTATGATTTATAAATACTTTGATCAAACCATCCTCCACCAGTAGCACTTCCCTACTCCTCATGATCCGTATTCTGTGGATACAATCCCCTCCTCCTCTGTCCTTTTTTCCACTCCCCACTCTTCCTTATCTTCTTCCAAAAGGCCCCGTGACCCTTCATCTATCCATATCCTTTACAGAAAAGTCCCCAAAGGAAATCCTATTAGTGAAAACCATTCATCTCCCTTAATTAGGGTGATGGGGAGGATATCTTGAGCCTTTTATCTATAGGAAAGAAAAAGGTCTACCATCTAAAATCTTCAACAATCAACATTCAAACTAGAGTAGAGTGTTGGGGCCCTATAATATTGACTAAGTACATAAAGGTGCATGGGCACACAAGGCCTAGGTTGAAGGATGGGTGTGCAAGGCAAGGTTATAAGAGGGTTTTAGAAGGGTCGTGTTACACACTGGAAGACAATGTCTTAGGACTTAGTTGTATTTAGCATATCGGGAAGGACACGAGAAAAGCGTGACCTGACTACAGATGCAGAGTGGATAAGGTGCCAGCATGGCAACAGGTTATCCTAGGAAGTAATATGACATGCGATGGAAGCTTCTAGAAGACCATCATGACAAAAAGTGGAGAACTTAGGCCTGGAGGAGCATTCTCCCATGGAGGACCACATTCAGACACTTAGCGTCGGATCTGAGGCCACAGAAGGATGAGTTGGCACTCTGGGATGCCTATAAATACAAGCACCCACAAAAGAAAAAGGGATCAAAGATAAGATATAGAGATGATGCACAAGAGAGAGATCAATAGAGAGTGGAGCTCTACAAAAATGCCACAAGGAATTCTTTTTGGGTTGGGTAGATAAAACATAAAAGATAGATGTACCAAGGGCTTAGAGGTTTAAATTTATTTTTGAGAGCTAAAGGATATGGATCGAGTTATGATGCATGACTTTGGTCTGCCTTTCTGCGATGCTCTATAGTGAATCTAATGAATGTAACGACGTTACTAGTTTATTTGAATATGATCAGTAATGATTCTGGTGCATTTACATATCTTCATGCTTCTATTTTATGCATGTTTATGGAATGATTATGAATCCTTATGAATTTCCCTTTCTATTTTGATTCAGTTCTTAATATGTTAAGTACTTTCTATCTGGAATGACTGCAATGATCTATAATTTGTTCTGAGCTCTATGATGTTTGCATGTCTCATTGCCACTCACTTCCTTTAAGTTTGGATCATAGATAATGTTTTCCCACTCAAATAACATAAAATAGAGCCTCAACACCCAGGTGTGCCTCAGGTGTGTGCCCAACACCCACTGGGTGATAGGCTGACACACATGGGATTCCCTTGTTCTTTGGTGGGTGTAAAAATGACTACATCTTTGTTATGTTTCTGGGACCTCTTTTCGAAGTTGTAGTGGGAAATGACATACATCATTATTTTTCTGATAAGTGCTGACAGAACACCTAACTTTCGAAAGGGTTGAATCATGGTTTAAGAGCACAGAGGATGAATTTTCTTATAGATTCAGCACTGGACTTGAGTTTGATGCACGTAGATGGGTAGAAGAATACCTCTACCATGATTTTTATGAAACTTTTTTTCTGTTGCTTCCCAGTAGAACTATATGAATGGCTCTCAGAATATGCATCTAGTTCAATTTGGTATTATAGATCATGCACGTGGACCTAAGAATAGTACCAGAGGCTATAAGATGTAGATCTGATGTGGACTCGTGTTGTGGATCATTGGTGGAAAGGTGTCCTGGCTAGCTACACTTTGCAGTATGTTATTTCCACATATTATTGTCTAGAAGTTGTTGATTTTGAGTTTCTGCAGGAGCCTAGAGGATCATTTCTACGTGTTATTCCTCTAGCAATGAAGATCTTGATTATTACCTTGATTTTAGAGGCATTTCTAATGGCCAGCTAAACCATTCTGAGTGTTGGGTGAGGAAGCTAGGGTGGAGGAAGATGGCAGATATTGTGATGGAGAAAGAAAGGGAAGAGAAGTGACTCAAGTATAGTGAAGCATGTGAAAGGAAGATTGTTATACAATGCAAGGTTACATGTCTGATGGACCTATGGAAGAAGACGTTATGGGAAGGAGTTGAGGTTCACGTGGAGTACGTGGGATGTGAGTAGTCTGTGCTACCCCATCTTGGAAAGAATGTAAGAGAGACCCCTTTAGCTTCTGATTAGAGTTCATCATGTGGAGAGAGAAGAGTCGTTGGCATGCATCTGAACCCACCTAGTGACCAAACCCTGGCACTTGGTTTTCTAGATCAAGGAAGGAGTATCAGTGACCCAGTTGGTATCAGTAGAAGTGATAAATCTCTTCCCAGGAGATATAATTTCTCATTTCCCACTTCTATGGATATGCATACGATTCTAGTATTTAGAGGAATTTTCAGACAAGGAGAAGGTGTTCAGGCCTTTAGTCTCACATTTGGGAGTGGCACGGTGTACACTATTGGTAGTGGGGAATTATCACAGACCGTTGGTGTGTAGTTCAGTGGAACTTTGGGGACCCTTGGCATGAGCACTATAAGATCTGGTGGATTTGGTGGGTTAGGAGGAATAAACCGTGGTGGATCTAGTGGGTCTGGTGGGTCTAGAGGCATAAGACCTGATGGGTTTGGTGGATCCGGAAGTGGGGGAAACACTGAAGAAAACTAGGGCTTTGGCTCAGGAGGACAGGGGGCCTAGCCACCTCCTCAAGTCTTCTTTGAGATGTACATACATTTTCCATATTACAGAGGTATTAAATATGCTATAGAACATGTTCACAAGTGTGATTTGTTATGGCATGTGAAGGGGATCATAACCCTGGAGTAGAAGGCTAGCCAGTTTGTGACGACATTGCAAGGGTGCATGCATAGCTAGTATAGGAAATATGACCCTCATCAAATGGTGGTGGAATATAATTATTTAAAGAATTCCTTTTTCACAGAATTCCACATCCCTGAGTTTGAACAAAAGAGCATCAGTGCCCTGAAGGAGATTCAATAGGGAATGGTGGAGAGTGTACAGGAGTATGACGAGTGGTTTAAGACTCTCCTGTCAAATTTTTCATATGACATTCACCCTTCACAACATGCTCAATGGTATTTTGGGGGGTTGATATCACCTTTTAGAAGAGCTTTATGTCATAAGACTTTCACATGCCCGTGTGAGGCGTTAGAATCCTCTCTACATGCTGAAGTTGTTGGAAGTGTTGATACTAGTGTTAGCCTGTTTCTGGAGGCTCAAATCATTGCTATGGATAAATAGCTTGAGAAGTTATCTGTGAACTTAGCCCATGAGACTAGCAGTGGTATATGGTTTACAAATTGTGAAGTAGAGGGGCATGTCAAAGATAGTTTCCCCCGGAGGATAGTACGTGTCGTAACAGTAGATTGTGAAATTTTTCATAGGGACCATGATGCAAGTAGATGTCCCTTGTTATAGCGTGTAATTCATAAGAATGTGTCTTGATACTGTAAGATCTACACCTCTACAACCCATGACACTAAGGATTATAGGCTTATTGATCAGATCCATAAGGCCATTGATCTTGGTGTGTGCCAAACTAACCTTATCAATATTTCTAAGAATGATGACCACCATTATGAGGAGTGTGAAAATGGAGGCATGCGTAGAAGGGGATTTCATAGAGGATTTCATGGTCATGGCAATTGCAGAGGAGGAAGAAGTGAGTTCCCACGCAGAACCTGTTTTAATTGTGGGTCTACAGAACATTACAAATGAGAGTGCCTAGATTTATCACAGTGCTCATGGTGTGGGAAGAAACACAAGTATGAGGAGTGCCCTGAGTTGTTTGAGAATATACATCAACAACACCAGAAAGACAAGGGTGCTGAAATGGTAAGCATTAAGAAGGAAGACACACAATGGATGCCACGGGTGACACATAATGTAGGCTTAGAACCTTTTATGGTAACAACAAGAGCAGAGGCCACACACGTAAAAGAAATACCAAGGAAAAAGATCCTATTTTTAAGGGAAGAAGTGGTTCATGGAAATTATATCAAGAAACCATGGATGTCATTCAGAGTTTACAAGGAGAAATGTAGTGTTTAAAGGAGAATTCTAGGAGGGAGGAACAAAGAAGGAATGTCGAGGTGCCAAAGGATGAAGTGGATGAGGTTAAGGAAGTATGTAAAATGCTAAGGAAAGAGAATATTATTCCCTTGTTAGGGGCATGGTTGAGAGAGAAGTTATCATGTGCTAGAGAAGAGTGCAAGAAGTAGGTCTTGCATTCAAACCTTTCCCCTCAGAGCCCTGACTATGATAGGGAGATCACATTAAATGCAGTCGTGGATGGATGGCTCCTTAGTAATATCCTCATTGACGTAGGCGCAGAGGTAAATGTTCTCAACTTGGATGCATGACATCAGATGGGAAGGCCTGCATTAAAGCCATCTTTGAATGTGTTGTATATGGAAAAAAAATGAAGGAAATGCCCATCAGTGTCTTAAAGGATGCAAATATCACCATTCAGGGAGCTAAGTTTACTGGGGACTTCAAAGTCTTGGTTCTTGTTGAGGTAGAAAATTTCCCAACACTACTTGGGCACCCATAGTGCTATAAGAATAATGTCGATCTTCGGTTCAACAAGGGATACAAAATATTTGAAAATGAGGAGGAACGGGTCATCATACCCCTAGCTGATGGGAAATCAACACCCTATACTTAACCTTTGGGAGAAGAGGTCCTGGATAGAATATATGTGTGCTAAATAAGGGATCTAGAGACAATTCATCCCATAGAGGGAGTTATCAATTTTGAGGATTCTCAGTCCCTAAGTGACACCACTAGTATAGCATGTGATAATTGGGCACATGGAACCTATGAGTTAATCATATTGGTGCCCATTTTGATCCTCTACCATTTTTCTATGTCTCCCCTTTGCTCTTTGTGCTCTGAAATGTTTTTTCCTCATGAAATCAATGATGTGAAGTTGTAGCTCCATTCTTGTGCATTGGATTGTTTGCAAAATCATTATCTTGCCCTAATTTTGCCCATTCAAACACCTCTTCCATTTTCCCATGTTTTCCCAGCCTTTGGAGCTTGAAATTATTTGTTTTGTACTTATTTTCCCTCAAATATCCCTTGCCATGGTCATAAATTTCTTCAAAACACTTTCCATTTGTCTTTTGATCAAAAAATTCTCCACCCATGAAGAAAAATTCAATTTTGGGCATCCTTGGCATTTTCTGTGTTTTGACGGTCAGATGGGCATCATTTTCTTGTCAAATTCATCTTCAGCATTCTAGGGCATTGCTGGCAATTTCTACGTTGTTTGATTGTCATATGGACATCCTTTTCTCGTCAAATTTTATCTCAAAATATTCTCCTACATGGTCGTTTGTGATTAGACAAGGTTCAGCGGGTCTGCTCGAAAAACTTAATGTTTTTTATGTTTTGGAAAAAAGTGCAAGTTGCCCCCGCAGCTCCGCAGGCCCCAGAGGTGGACACGTTTCATGTTTTCATAAAAAGTAGGATGGAAGGCTAGCGAAGGACTTAGAAAATTTTTTATTTTTGGTGAAAGGGAGTAAAAGTTGTGAAAAAGGCCGTAGGTCTGTTGGGCCAATCATGAGAGGACACGTGGCAGGATCTGGGAAAAGTGGAGCAATGGACATCCAAGAGATTTTGAGATTTTTAACCTTTTTCCTAAAAAGGGTTAAAGTATTAAAATAAGGTACGGCCCTCACAAACAAGAACATTAAAGGATTACGCAAGTCGACGGGCTAGCGGAGGAAAAAAGGAAATGTTTCCTTTTTGGAAAAATGAGTTAAAGTGGTAATTTGAAGTGTGGCTCCACTATGAATTAGAGGGAGACATGTGTAAAAATAAAATGGTAGAGGGGAGTGTGGGCTGCCGATGAGTTTTGAAAACTTTGAAATTTTGTGATGGAAGTATGAAGCAAAGAAGGGAGTTATGGCCCCACAACGAAGTAATGATCACCATGTGTCAGGGACAAAATCGGAGGTGCAGGTCAATGGGGATAATTGTGAAAATTTTCCTTTTTTCCAAAAAAGGTGGAAATGTGTAGAATCAAGCTTTGATTCTGATGGGACCCACCTTGGGACACGTGTTAGTACAAAATCTCAAGGGCAGAGGGGTGGAGAAAAATGTCAAATTTTTACATTTTTCCAAAAATGTTAAAATGTCAAAAATTGATCCCAAACCCATTTCCAATTGCATTGTGACACATGGAGGGCCTAGATTGAAGGGAGAAAGCCAGATCAATGGTAACTGTGCATTTTTCAGTTTGGCCACCATTTTTTCTCCAGGAAGTGTGGAAATACATTTCTTGCATTGATTTTGATCAAATTTTTGGCAAATTTGTGTCATTTGTGCCTGCAAGGACCAATGCAATTGGTTTTGAGGATCAATTTGAAGATCAGAGATGTTTTTGGAATAAATTTTTGCCCTAACCCGTCAAAAATGTGAAATATCAAATCCAAAATTTGTAGAATCAATTTTTGGAGGGATAAGGATGAAATAATGAAAGGAAGGTGGTTTGCATGCTTTGAAAATGAAAAACGTACCTCCACAATGGATAATGATGAAAATTTTGCAATGATTCACCTTTTGTTGAAACACCTAGCAAATTTTGTTGCAAAGATGTTAAACGTCTCTTTCTATAGATCATGATGGAATTTTGTAACAAACTTGATGCCATAGGATATTATTTTCTTGGGAAAGAAGGATTAAATGTAATAGAGAGATATATAATGCATGTTTTGAGGCATGCAAATGGTCGGAAAATTGAAAATCACAAGAAAATTTTGAGAGAATCTCTTTTTCTGAGAAATCTTCCAAAAAACCTGGTTAATGTCTTTTTTGTTAGATCTTCATTCATGTTGAGTTGGTTACAAGTGTATAGCCATCACACATCTATGAGATTGTTCTTGAAACTCTCCCCTACTAATGAAAATAACAAGCTTTTGAATTAATCTATGTTATTTTGGGCAATATGATCTTTGTTATCATATTTAAATGTTTGCAAACACTTTTCCTTTTTCTTGTTACAATCTTGCATTGAAATATTTAGGAATCACACATATCTCATCCTTATTAATAGTTTAGTGTCATTTTCAATTTCATTTGTCAGAAGAGATTTCATCTGACATTGAAAATAAGTAGTTTAGAATCATTTCACATTCATTTGTTGACAAAGATTACTTGTAAGTCTTTGGGGGTACCTTAGGCATGATTTGATCAGAGATTTTGATGTTTAATTGAGGTCTTTAACTCAAGCTTTTGTGTTGAGTGTAGACACTAAAATTAGGTCACACGCCCCTTTGGTCCTTTGAAAAATAAACACCTTCCTCTCATTCACCTAGCCATGGCCCCCTTCACCTCACTATAATATTAATTTAATTAATTAAATTAAATTAATTCATTATCCTCACCATATTTATTATGTAAATATCTTAATTTAAATAATGTCCACATACACCTCACCTACACACCTCATCAAGCCAACTCACCCTAAGACCTATTCTTAGTAAGTTGCTATAACTAACTAAGACTTACCCAAAACCTAAAAATCAATGCCTAAATTCTCTCTAACCACATTCCTGCATGCATAAAATATTCTTCCAGTCTAATCTTTGGGTTAATGACATGAGATCCCAGAGGATCTCCCTAGTTTAGTAAACCTAGGAAATCCCGCCTTGACCAACGTCAAGTACCCCTAACCATCGCCGATTAAGCCGGAACTGCCGTCAGTCACCTTTTAATCCCCAAAACAACCTTATTTTCAAGGTTTGAAAGCATTAGCACATTCTAGAGAGACATCACATCTTTTGAGAACGAGTTTTAGAGAGAACATGTATGTAAGGAAGGAGATCAAACATTTTCTCCTGCACAACCATACAACACTCACCCAAGCAAGGATTTGATCCAACCAAGAAAAAAGGAATACACATGCAGCCCATGTAGAAGATTTCCTATGATTGGTGATTGTCTACAGTCTTCAATCTCTTACTAGCATCTTCATCCCTCACTCATAAGCACCCAGGACCAAAATCCAAGTAAGTGAAACATTGTATTTCTCTGGTTCATTTCATTTTGTCTTTATATTATCACCCTTTTGTTCTCTTGACCACCCATAGACCTCTGTTAATACTCACCCCTCTATATACCCATTAAAACCTCGTCAAATCCCACCCAAAATACTTAATACCTCATTCTGACCAACCAAAGTCCCTTGTGCAATCATAAAGGAGACCCAAAACTTAATTTGTAGCATTCCTAGTTTTCCACAGTAACCAACACCGATTACACCCAACCGCCGTCGGTCACCCTTAACTGGCATCGGTCCCTGTATGTGCCCATACAACCAAGAACAATGACCTATCCACCTAATTGAACATCACCCTTATTCACCTGTGATCTACCTGAGACCTCTGTCAGACTTGCAGAGACCCAGAACCAATTGTTTGACCTTTAGATCTTATTTTAACCTAGCCTGTTAGATTAGATCTTTCTTATTGTGTTTCAAGTGAGATACCTAAATCATTTCAAATTACAATAGGGTTTATTTTACTACTTGCATTAAAAAATTTTAAACAGTGAACTGTTAGCCGCCTAGGAAGTATCACACTTCCCAGATCTAACACATGCTAGGTAGTTCACTACACATATTGGTTAACTCTTTTTAGTGGTCTTGTTTTCCATTACATGTAGTTCCTCCTAGCCAAAAGGAAGCTCTCACGATTAGCTGTGGATTTAGAAGTTATACGCACGCAATAACCCATCAACCAACATTTCAATAGGTATTCCTGCTACACCCGTTACTGAATCTGTTTCGTCAATATTTCAAAGAAATGTCTAGGAATTAGGTGAAACATTTTGGCACACCCGATGGGACCCATCTAGGGTTCCTTGCATTTTATTCATTCCTAGGAAAATTTGTGTGTTTGTTTCCCTTCTGAAAAGCATACACATTAATTTTATTCCTTGGTAACCTACCTTTCCTTTCTATTTTCTCTAAAAGAAACCTTTCTTTTGGAGTAATTAAAAGGAACCATTTATTCTCAATTCTTGCATTTTAGTGAAAGAGTATCCCTCTTCATCTTCATCTATTTTGTGTCATCCAACTTCACATTTCAATTTGGGCTTAAAATAATTGCATTGCATTCTGATTGATCGCCTTAGCTCACATTAATTACGGGAAACCTATACGCTGGAAGTCATTCCCAGCTGATGGTTGACAAACAAATCTTAGAAAGCACATCTCTCTCTCTATGAGTCTTGCCACATTGCACAAAATTAAAAACAAATACATATTCTTAAAACACATTTTTCCTAGGAATGTTTGTCAATGATCGCACTGATATGAGGATTGGTAGGTAATCCCCAAATCACTGCTTTGTTGAGTCATACTTCAAAGTGAAGCCCGCCCCTGCCATAACATAACTAAAACCTCACATTTTAGATCTCCTTCTTTGTAGGAAGCCATCCTCACCAAAAAACTCTATTCTACAGTTCACGAGTCAGTCCTTAAATAGCATAAGCTAAAAAAACATAATAGAAAAGGCACTCTTAGGGTCACATTTTTTAGTGTTTTTACTTAGCTTGTGTTTTGAGGTGAGAGGTCATTCTCTTCATTTATTTTTTGTTTTTCCTCACATGCTCCTCATCATAATTGGTTTATTCTAACTCTTCTTGAGTGTGCTTGGACCATATTCTCATCATTCTTAGAATTTTGGGTTTGATTCTTCATCATATTTTAATTTACAACCACTTTTCTTCCATCACTGTTTCAATTTCTACAGTGACCGATGTCAGTCTAGAAACCGTCATTGGTTACCCTCTGACCGAGTCCTTTTGTTAACCTACCCAAAAGGTACATCTATTCATCTTCTTCCACTTTCCACATTCCCTATCACTGTTATCATTCCCATTAACGTGGTAAAACTCATCAAGTTAGGCATACCTATCGAATTTGATCGTATACCTTGTTTTTTCACTCACTGTCGATTTCCCACATTGACCGGTTCTGGTTACCTGTTATCGGCATTGGTTTACCCTAACCAACATTGATTAGCCTATGTCACTTTCTAGCAGACATTTGGTACCTAATGCACTTTTTACCACCTATTTCACCTGTCCCTGCTATTTTTCTGTATCATTTACAGAGAAGTGGCCCAACCCAATCAGTACTGGTTCACATGGTACTGACCTAAAGACAAGCAAGTGCACCTGTATTCCATACCATTTGTCAACCGATCCCACCTAGTCCTTCACCACCTTCCATTTTATCACTTGCCATGGATCCTATCTAACCTATCACTATCACTACTAGAGATGAGGATTTCACATGACTCCTTGATCAAAACCTAGATGCCTTGCAGTTTTATCTTTCCCACTCATCCACTTGAGATGCCTCAGGTTAGTTAATATATGGCATGCCTGTATCTATCCCTTGACTCTCACTCCCACTCATGCGTCAGCCCCGTCTGGCTCCATGCTACCCACATCTACCTTACCCTCAGTCATTTCATGGCTAGGTCCTATACCCGTTATGACTGCCACATTGGTTACCTCTATTACACTTGTCACATCCACCATACCTTCAATAACTAACCTAAACACAACCTTATCCACCCCAATGGTCTTGCATTTACCCATAGCTACATTACCACCTCTTGTGTTAGGGACCCCTATCCCTTTTCAGAATGTGGTCCTTTCCATTCCATAATCGTTAGCCCCCATTGCCACTAGGGTTACCATGACCCTTCCACCTCCATATACATACTATCAACAACCTCCCATTTCATCTATTATTCACTCTGGGTACTTACCCCCTATTTCACTACCTTCTTCTCAATCAACCTACACAGCAGCACCATATACTAGAGTGTCACCCCCGTTATATGCCCAAAACCAACCCTCTCATGTTATAGGAGGCACCAAATCATTGCAACCTACCAATGAATTAATCAAACTGATGTTGGACAATATGAAGACATTGGAAGCATCAGTTTTCAGATCCCACAACACTCTCACCTACTACAAGATTTGTAACAAGCCCATCCACCCATCCATTCATATTTATCCATATCCTGTGCATTGGGAGATGCCTAAATTCAATCATTTCAATAGTAAAGAAGATCTGCAACAACATTTGCGGTCGTTCAAACACAGGTGCTACCTAATCGCTCACGATGATGTTTTGCTCTTGAGAACCTTTCCCATGTCTGTAACTAGACCTGCATTAGATTGGTATAGTGGGTTACCTAGGCACTCCATATTCTCATTCAATCAGGTAGCCCAAGCCTTTTGTGATATCAATTCTCCATCAATATTGTCAATAAGGTTACCATGACTGACATATAATCCATGCGTTAGTATGAGGATGAATCTATTGCATATTTTGTCGTTCACTGGCCTAGCCTGATCAATCAACTCACCTTTCAACTACCATAGACATAACTCATTAAGCTCTTCACATGGGCTTGCGCTAGACATATCTTTCCAACCCTGCAAGTCCAGACCTTTCAAACATTCGATGAAGCATTCACCATGGCACAAAAGTTAGAGATTCATGTCATCGAAGAGAAGAAAATCCAATTACGCAATAAGAATTCAGTATTCAATTTGAATGATACCTCTTTTTCTTCCAAACCACAAAAAAAATATTCAAAAGCTAAGGGCACCGCTAACGTAGTGGTACTCAAGGCCGGCCCAACTCATCTATAAAATTAGGCTACCCCCTCATCTAATCTCTCACCTGTCTAGACTTTTCAATTTAGACGAGAACAACAGAAATACACCCCAATTGAGGAAACTTACTCTTCTATCTTAGAAAATCTTATAAAATCTGGGGCTATCACTCTTCCACCCATAAAACCACACACTAGTTTTTATCCTACTCACCCCATGCCCACATGGTATAAAGAACATGACTTTTGTAATTATCATCAAGTAAAGGGTCACAATGATGGCAATTGTATCACTTTCAAAAACATTGTCCAAGAGATGCTCGAGAAAGGTGAGTTAACCATGGATAATCCCAATGCACATGCCAACCAAAACTTACAATCTTCAAGAAACCATTTCCCAATCATGCCCCTTTATCTGATCAAATCGGTGAGGCCTCAACTCATGATACCCATACCCGCGAGGTCCATGCTATTTTTAGTGATGCACCTATTGCTTCCCATATTCCATCCATAGAGGAGATTCTAGCCTGTAATCCTCCTTCCACATCAAAACAAACCTCCCCTGTTCCTTCACCCACAAAGTAAAACCTTTCACCTCCTTCCTTGCCTATGGAGGAGTCTTCCCATAACATCGAGACCATTTCACCTTTGGCTCCTCCACCTTATGAACCAATACCCATAGTACTTCTTCAGTCCATGGAGGATACTTATTTACCACCTCCACCCATAGAGGAGCTCCCATCGTCTCCTCTCCTATCACAGACCCTGTTGAGATAACCTTACCTCTTGGTGAGCATTCCCCATCAGCTACCCAAGATCTTGCAGACCTAATTTCAAATATCTTACCCAAAAAAGCTGAAGCTAGCCAATTCCCTGTCTCTAAGACACATTTTACAGGAATTTCCATTAGGTATTCTTCAACTCCACCTATAGACGTGTCATTCTCATGTTTGGCTGATCACTTAGATTATGTGGATAGGGCCTTACTATGGGGGAAAATTTTTCTTCCCGTCTCAATGCAGATGCAAATGTCACTTGTTTATACTTCCACTATCTATCCAAAAAAAATCAACCAATCAAAATGAACACAACCACCTCTATCACAAATTCTTCCACGACACCCATCATAGCTCAACACACACCCTTACCCATAACTCAAACTACATCTAAACCAAAACCCACACCTACAACATCTTCCTCAACTAAACATATTACCACCTTAGGGGTCACCCCAACAACCAGCCTTACTCATCCACCTATCAAAATGGATTTAGCTACATCCTCCAAAGTCAACGCCACACCTACTCTGACACCCAAACAGAAGGAAAAAACCCATAGATCTCGCAGCTCGGCTGCACCGATCATCCCTACAACTGTCTCATCTGTCTTAGGACCTCAACCCTTTAACATGGTTAAGAAAAATCTAACTATTATTAAACCAAAAATACAATAGGCCATCCCTTCCTCACAAACCTCTAGCCTACCCAAGCACCCAACATGACTTACACCCGCACCTGTAGCATCTTTACCACCCATATCTCCAATACTCTCCATAACTTCTTCACTACTCACTACACTTTAGTCTCTGTCACTCACACCCCCTGCACGACCCACATCATCTACCTTAACAACACCTCTGTTATCCACCTGGGTAACTCATCCTCTTCCCCCATCTACTTTTCCTTCTAGACCTCATACACCCATATCACCTTTACCCAAAACTGTGCAGCCCAAAGCCAAAACTTTGCTACCTCCCAATAAGGTAGTCAAAATAACCACGCACCCTCCTACCCATTCATCAACCATAGCCCAACCTATTGCCCCTCCTATGAGGACTTTCTGTCAACAATCAATCGTACCTATACCCAAATCCACTTTCACCTCTCATTGTGACCCACTAGCGGGGTCTTATGCCAAAATTTTAACCAACCTCCTTGAGACTTCTGTCGTTACATTATCACCGCTAAGACTTTACACCCCCTCAAAACCAAGCAAAAAGGGTTTGATGACACTAAAATTTGTTCCTACATCATTTGCCAGGGAATGATGTGGAGAACTACAAGGCCTTGAAAACCGTTCTTATCCATTTGTGTCCTCCAGAAGCCAACTTTGATGACAACAACCTTCTCGATGAGGACCCTACCTCACCAACACCCTTTCCCACACTATCCACTCAACAACCACAACCTCCACCCCCACAGCTCCTAGAACCACCTCCAAGATTTTAAATTAACATAGTTCACATCAGAGAACTTGCCATGCCACCACCCAAATTTTGTTTTGCCCAGCTCACCTCATAGGGTTTTTCTCCTCCGGTAGGTTTTTGCCCGTCATGTCGTTATACCACTCATCCTACACCTTCTCTGTTTACTAACTCCCATTAGATCAACATGATCCATGTTACTACCCATGCTCAGAAGGATAAAGGTAAAGAAAAGGCAACTAACCCACCAACCAATCCTATACCCAACATACCATCTGTACCCATACCTAAAATCACTATACGCGGCTCCACATACCCCATTTCTAATGGAGTAACACATCATACCATGCTCAAACAATTACACCAGTCTCCCCTCAAAAATTTCCTTATATGACCTCATTTAAACCTCAGAGTCCCATTGTCAAGCTCTCATGAAGGTTCTTCAATCTATTGAGGTTTTTCCCAATGACCCTACACCCGTTGCCTCCATCATCATGCCTCATCATGTAACTTCTCTTACCAAATTACCACCTTCATCTTCACCCCACCCTATTCACCAAGTATCCTCCCTTAGCTTCTTAGAGGAAGAGATCGTGCCACACCAAAAAGATGACCTAGACCCAGCTCTCTTCATCTCTATCCACATTGATGACATATGGGTGTGACAGGTGATGATTGATGGGGGCGCTAGCATTAACATCATTTCATCCCATGCATTTTTTCAAATGTGCATACCTAATAATTGCATGCATAAACATCTTATCATGTTGCGTTCATTCAATGACGCTATCACATCCACACTAGACACCATCATCCTCCACGTTTGTGTGGGCCTCCACACTATTCTAGAATTATTCTACGTCTTGGAGGGGGAATTCTAATATAACTTGTTGCTTGGCAGACCCTGGATTCATGTCATGGGTTGTGTTCCTTCCACTTTGCATCATTGTGTAAAGTTTGAGCACGAAGGGCACATCTATACTATCCCAGCTAATCCATCACCTTTAAAAACATGCAACATTCTCTACTGACCCAATGACGTGCTCATACCTATTAAAGCATCTACCTCTGCAACCACCGCCACTTCGTCTACGCCTCCACTTACCAATACTATCGCCACCTCCACTGCACATGCCTCTTTCACTCCTACCAATGACACAACCTCCACAACCAACCCATTAGCTTCCCAATCCATTAACACCACCTACGCATCGACCTCTGACACATCATCTATTTCAACAACCCACATACCAACCACTGATCCCTTAGAAGGCATTTTTTAATGCCTCACTCTAGGGGAGTACCGCCTATATAGTTTCAACACATTTCTTACTCCACAGGAGTATGGAAGTATTCACCAACACCCTCACTATGATCACCACATAGGAAAATGCCTCCTTTATGGTCCTCCTCACCTTTGTACCAGTCTCACCTATGGGGGACTTGATATTACCACTTACACACCCGAACCACTGTCGCAAACCCACCCATTTTACACTAACTTTCAGTCTCTCACCAATCACTATTTTTCCCACACCTTCCTGCACTGATGTGTGTTGAAGGGTTTTAATTTTGGATTTTACGAGCAAGTCCACCATACCATTATTCCATGTACCACCCGCAAACATAATGATTGTAGTAGTATCAGATTTCCTGAACCACCTACCAAACAAGCCCGCATTTAACTCATCAAGGACATCATCTCTTCTCTGCCTTCTTCACCCTCTCCACCTTCATCACTGCCTTCACCGACGGAGTTGACAGATCTAGAATCTATCCCTCCTAAAAAAAATTCATAAATACCATTTCCTTGGGGCCTTTGACTTATCAACTCGAGAGTGAGGCCCCTTCCTCTCTTTCGTTCCTGTATCCTGAAATGATCGATGACAATACACCTTCAATTAATGTCGTTCAATGTCAGGATGATGAATCTATACTCGCCTACCTTGGTGCAGAAGACTCATATATTCATCAGTAATTACCTTCTGAGACACAAACCATGTTGAATGAGTCGACTATCGAGATTAACATTCACACTCAAGATGACCTGCACATCCTAAAGATCGGTCAATCTTTAGATGTTGTTGAACAAGAAGCCATCACTTTTTTTCTCAAAGATCATAACCACACTTTTACCTGGTCTTATGTAGACATGTCCGATATTGACCCCACCATAGTGGTCCACAATATCGTCACTCTTCCTGATGCCAAACCCATTAAACAAAAGTTGAGGAAAATGCACCCTCGTATTTCCCTTCTCGTCAAAGAAGAGCTTCAACATCTTCTTTTTGTTTCCTTCATATTACCCATTGATTATCCTTGTTATATTTCTAACATTTTCCATGTCAATAAGGCAATAGGGGGACTCTGCATTTGCACAAACTTCTGTGACCTCAACCAAGCCTACCTGAAAGACAACTTTCCCTTACCTGGTATTGATCAACTGGTTGACATTACCATTGGTCAGGAGATGCTATCACTCATGGATGGCTTCTCAGGTTATAACCAAATCTTGGTTGCCCCAAAATATCAATAGAAGACCTCATCCATCACCCCTTGGGGGACCTTCTACTATCGAGTCATGCCTTTTGGCCTTACAAATGCTAGTGCCACATATCAGCGGGCTATGACTTACATCTTCCATGACATCATGCATCACATATTGGAAGATTACGTGGATGATCTCTTGGCAAAATCTAAATGCTTCTCTGAGCATCTTGCTGTCCTCAAAACCATTTTGACCACCTCATTAAATATTATCTCTACCTTTAGCCTAAGAAGTGCGTCTTCATGGTTCTCTCAAGAAATCTCCTGGGATTTATCATTTCCCTACATGGTATAGAAGTTGACCCTACTAAATTCAAGGCCATTTTGGAAATGCCTCCGCCCACTAACCTTAAAAAAATATGTAGCCTGCAAGGTAAGTTGCAGTCTATTCACCATTTCATTTCATAGTTATCTGATTGGTGCCAATCATTTCATCATTTTCTCAAGAAGAATGTCTCCTTTAAATGGGAAGATGACTGTCACAAAGCTTTTGAGGCCCTACAGCAATACCTCCTCCAACCACCCATACTCATTCCACCTAAAGATGATCAACATTTCTACCTATACATCTCAGCTACCGATCACTCCTTAAGAGCCATGCTCGCTCATTGCGATGAACAACACAAGGAGTAGGTGGTTTATTACATAAGCATACTCTTTTGGATTACAAAACCTGATACACCCATCTCGAAAAAACTTTTCTTAGCCTTTGTTTTCATTGCCACTAAACTCCGCTATTACCTACTTAACCACAAAAGCTATGTTGTGACCAACACCAACTCCTTACACTTCATGTATGCCAAACCTTATCAAAATCAACATGCCGCATGTTGGCTTATGCTTTTAGTTGATCTTGACCTCGAATTCATTCATCAAAATTCCATCAAGGGACAAGAAATCACTGACCAATTGGCCAATGCACCTATTTATTGGGATCAACTCTCTAATTTTGATTTTCCAGATGAGTCAATTACTACCCTTTCCTTGGATGAACCCCCTTACCAAATGACACTCTTCTTCGATGGTTCAAAGTGTCAGCGTGGGGGTGGGGGTGGTATTAACCTGATTCCACTTGATGGTGAGCCCATGCCTTTGTCTTTAAAAATCAATTTTGAATACACAAACAATATCACCAAATACAAAGCACTCATATTAGGTCTTCAAGCCACCTTTTCCCTAGATGTCAAATCAATCAACATCTTTGGTGATTCTCAATTGGTCGTAAACCAAGTCAATTGTATATACCAATGTTGTAACGAGATGCTTAAAAAGTATAAACATCATGTAGACATAATTTTGACCACCTTTGACCGTTACACCCTTCAATCCATCCCACACTTAACCAAAAAATTTGCAGATACCATGGCCTGCTTGGCTTCCCAAATACCTGCTTCACCCACCGATTCTAAAATCGTTGTCACCATACAGTGACTCCAATCACCTTCTTATTTACCACGTGAAGTTTACTCTATCAGAGCTGCTACCCTAGACCCGAGTGACCTTTGGTACAAACAATACTTCGACTATCTTTATCTCTCCATCTTACCTCCTAATCTCAACCATAACGGACAACGCACCTTCTTTAAAAAGGTCTCTCGTTACGTCATCTTGGGGGGCCTCTTTTATAAGCACAAATTTTATGGTATTCTCTTACAATGCCTCACAAGTTCTGAAATTCCTTATACCATTAAGGAAGTTCATGATGGCATATGTGGAGGTCACTTCAGTGGCCTTGTCGCTAAACATATTCTTCACCTAGGCTATTACTGGCCGACCCTTAACCATGATTGTTGTGACTATGTCAAGTGTTGTGTCAAATGCCAACAACATGCCAACCTTCATTAAACACCCAGTCATGCCTTACAGGTCACCCATGACCTTTTTCCATTCTCTCAATGGGGTTTGGATCTTATCAGAGAAATAAATCCCCATTCTTCCTAGTGACATCAATGGATCATCACTGCTACCAAATACTATACAAAATGGGTGGAATCCATACCAATCATCTCCACAAAAGCTAAGAAAATATGTGAGTTCATCAATCATCACATTATTTTTCTCTTTGGTGTTCCTCATCACCTCATCACTGACAATGGAAAATAATTTAAAAACAAAACATTGCAAAAAATTTGCAACGCCTTCGGCATTCAGCTCTATTTCTCATCACCTTATTACCCACAAACTAACGGCCAAGCCAAATCCACTAACAAAGCCCTAAAAAAAATTCTTATGAAAGTGGTTAATGATATTGGGAAGGATTGGCATACGCACATTCCTTTTTCCCTATGGGCATACTGAACTAGTATTCACACTTCCACTGCCGCCACACCATTTTCTCTAGTCTACGGTACCGAGGTGGTTCTACCTCTTGAAGTCCGAATTCCCTCACTCTGCATTTCTCCATGACATTCTCAATGATGATGAATTTCATCAGGACTTTTTATTATAGCTAGAGTTATTAGATGAACATCGTCTTAACACTCTGGATCACCTTAAAGTTTACCAAAAATGTATCAAACTTGCCTATGACAAACGTGTCCATGAACGAACCTTCCAAGTTGGTGACCTCATCCTGAAAGAAAATTAACATGTAACTAAAGCAAAAAAATGTAAACGGGGCAAATTTGCTCCTAATTTACTTAGACCATACATCGTGACTCATACTTATGGATCATGTGCTTATCGTTTATCTTCAGTTGATGGTAAACCCAAACCTAAGCCCCTTAATTCCTTGCATATTCAACCATTCTATTGTTGAATTTTAATCCTACCTCACCTTTTATCTCTTTACATGCTCATCCCTTGAGCACTATCCACTTCATATACCTCACTAACCATTAAAAAAGAATCATGTGAGTACCCCTCACTTGTTACCTTCTCTTGAATATTTGTACCACGGCATTGTACATAGCATGATTCTCATGGATCCTTTTTGTCTATCTTTAGATGAGATCCCATGGCCGTTTCACCCTGCCTTTTAAATAAGAGTCTTCTTCTTCACCTTAGTCTTGTCCATGACTTCAAAGCCTTCACATGAGACCCAATTCCTTGAGTCAAACTTCTAATATAAAATATGACTCCCTCAAAAGGACACATTCCTCTCAATAACCACTGCTATAAATAGACCACTCCCTCGAAGGAAAGCTATGTAAAGCCAAATAAAAAAAAAGAGCAAGAGAATTTGAAGCTTCCCACATCGATCAGCTTCACAAAGACCTCAAGGAGTTAAATTATTCATCCCATATAAACTTCCCACATCGATCACTCTATCTCAAATACAAGTCAAAACAGAAAAAATTTAGTCATGGACTTGCCCATTGTGACTTGGATCTCTTGTCCAAAGAGCATGCTACCTCATATCATATAAAATTAACCACCTTTCACCCTTCTCACCTTTCCCACTCCCATTTCCTAATGCCTCAAGGGACCTCTTGGAAACCAAGACATTTGGTGATCATGTGACTACTTTTCACCGTAGAACAATCAATCATGTAATGTCTTTAGGGTCTTACGTTCATCACCTTCTCCAAGGTATGATCTCCTCGGTATGATCCTAACCAATCATGTGGATTTATTGCCCCCTCTTATCTTTTAACCATCTTTATTATGTTTTGATTACCTTACATAGGACTTGGTCCTCGATGCTTACCTTTTAGGTCCTGTTCTTCTTTCACCACAACCGAAATTACCTATATCACTTTACCTTTAACCTATCCACACCTAACAGACATAAACCCAAACCATGCCTAACACCTACCAATTCATTTTTATACCTCCTCATATTCTTCCCTAGCTTATGGGAGCACTACATTGGCCTGAGGTCCCTTTTCACTAGGACTATGTAGGCATCACTCTGAGGGCATGGGGCCCTTGAAGGTTATCTCAGTCACTCTCTACCCTAACCAATCCATCTTTTATGCTACTAAAATACATTCTACCCCATTTAGTTTCCTCTTGATATCACAGAATTGGAAATTAAACTACACACGCAACAAGTTGCAATGCACTTTTATTATCATCACAACATACATTTATTATGCCTACTATTTCTCTATCATCATTATGCATAGATTATACCACATCTCACATATGACCCATATTATCATTCATTGCAAAAAATAATAAATCAAAACTTCACCTAATTTTAACACAACCATGCCTAAGACCTAACTCAATCCATGCCTAAAACCTGACTCAATCTTGCCTAAAATCCTGACTCGATCCATGCCTAAAACCTAACTTAATCCATGCCTAAGACCTGACTCAATCCAAGCCTAAAACCTGACTTGATCCATGCCTAAGACCTAACTTGATCCATTCCCAAACTAGATCTGACTCGATCTATGCCTAAACCAACCTGACTCCATCACGCCTAACTCACTTAATTTCCATCCATATCAAAACATCAACAAATCAAGAATCTCATGTATCTCATCATATAAATAAATGTGTATCTCAATACAACATACATGGATAGCCCATCATGTCCATCATCTCAAAATTATTGGCACACAGGCTGATACTCAATACAAAATGTCATCGGCATGCAGGCCGGTATGTGATAAATAAATATAACTATCTCTCAACATTCTCACTATATTTGACACGCAGGCTATGTGATATATCTATCTCTCAAAAAGGACTATCATACATCAAATCTCAAAATCCCCATATCAGGAATCTCGATAGATATCCTCCATCTCTGTATCACCTGTACCCTCTTCCTCCTTGGCCCCTGTCTAGTGACCTGCTAGCATCTCCCCACCCATCATAGGTGGTGGCTGGGTCCCTGTTGGCACCTCACCTGGAGCTGGTCTCCATGCACTGGTGGCCTCTCCCTGATCTGGCCTTAGAGCTTGATGGCCCCCTGTGCTCTCCACACTATGAGTGAGGGATCTAGTCCTCTCACTGGACACCTGTTGTACCTAGTACTCTCCACAGGATAGAAATTCTATTCCGGCCACCATCAGCTGGTCCTGGTAGTATCTAGCCTCACCTAGGGCATCCCATAACCTGGATATAGGCACGATATGTGGTGGTCTCATAGGTCTTGGCCCCTGTACCTATCCTGCGGGACACTGTCCCACTCCTACCTATGAACTAGGACCCAGTGTCAGTAACTATGGTGGTGCCCCTGCCCCTGTGCCTGTATCTTGGCCTATAAAGCCCCAATCTGTGCCTAGGCTATGGCCAACTAGCCCTGCAAACCTATCACTTGTGCCTATAAGGCCGCTACCTGACCATCATCCCCCTCTCCATCTCCATCCCCACCACTAGCCATCTAGGCCTGTAGACTGGCCACCTGTACATGTAGCTCTAGCTACCTCTACCTCTGAGCTCTCTAGTTGTGTCTGCACTATACCCAACTGGGTAATCAGAGTAGCCACCTGCCCCTGTAGGGCATCTCTCTGTACCGTGATGGTGGCTAGATCCGGTTTCCCCAGTCTGGGTGGTATGGCTCATAAATGAGCCACCCACCACTATATATACCTGTCTATGTACCCAACATCATCTATCTGCCGGTCCACTATGTGCTCCTCCTGCCCTATGGGCACTTTCGGCTGTGGTAGAGGTAAGGGCCTCTCCACGTCATCTCTTTTGTACTACGGGAAGGGCGGAGGTATGTCTTGTAATAGCCCGAACTGCCGCCTGAACTCTGTCCACTGGGATCATCTCGTGCTCCCCAGCATGGCAACCCTGTATCCATCTCAAAAGCTAGAGCTCAGCTAGCTCCTCATGCATATGCCTATATGAGGGGAATCCCACATACGGCCTCCATATAATGTCCACTCCAGACAACCCCTCCAATAACCACTGGAAATAGGCCACATCATGTGTGGGCCTGTCAGATCTCCACTCTCCAATAGCTGGCACCCATCACCTGTACCCCACCCACACAAATCTCGGTGGGAATGCATCTTCCCAGGGCATCCCTACTGGCCACACACAAACTATGTGCTCATAAGCCCAATAGTGTAGTAAGAAGGTACAACATAGGCTGAACCTACACAGCCACCCATATGCCCATAACTCTCTATACAGCTACACCAGGAATGTTGGCACCCAAGAAAAGTGGGTCTCATCTATCATCATGTCATGGAGTACCCCCATCAATGATCGGGGAAAACATCCACCCTCTACATCTGGCAGTGCAAAGTAGCACACTGCCTCCATCAAAAGAACCACTAGCCTCGTCTCCTCCAGATGGGCTAGGTACATCTCTCCATATCAAATGCTAGCACTATGGAATGTCAGCTCAGCCATCCCCTCACCAAACACCATCAGCATCAGCTCCTCTGAGGCCTCGGAGGAGATAGAGTAGACATGCATACCCAATATGGGTAGCCGTAGAATCCTGAACACATCCTCTAGGGTGACAGTGATCTCACCCATCGGCAGGTGGAACGTGTTGGTCATGGAATCCCATCTATCGATGAGCGTGACCATCAAACTAGGCTGTCAGACTACATGTCGATATCGCCAGACCCACTTAGGCCCACCGCCTCCACATGCTGCAGCTCCTCAAGGGTCACTACACCATGCACTGTCACCAACAGGGGTAGAACCCTGTCTCACATACGTAGCTGATCTCTCCCCTGCATCCAATACAAATAACACATTAATCTACATTTATCATACCCATACTTGCCCCCTATCATTTCCCAACACCCTATTTTACCCCTACCCATCTTAATCACCCAACTTATGGCACTTTTGACCCCTTGCCCCCCAAAACCCAACTGGTGTTGGTTCTCCCTAACTGACCCCGGTCACCCCTTAACCAGCATCGGTCACCTGTTTAAAGACCAATACCGGTTACACACTACCAACATCGGCCAAACCTGACTGACGTCGGTCACTGTCACGGTGAAAACCCACGATCCCCAAAACCCCCTTTCTCAAAAACCTCCCCCCCTGCCCCTTTTACCCACCTAAAATTACCTAAACCTACCCTTGCACCTCATCCCATCCCCTCCTCTCCCATTTATTACCCTCCCCATTCCTATTTTTACCCACTTTTTCCCCCCATTCCCAAATTTAATTTTTTTCCCACCCACCCAAAAACAAAAACTACAACAACAATTTACCAATCATCTAATCTATTTAACCAACTACAACTAGAGTTGGATGCTTACCTCATCATTCTATTGTCATCTCAGTGGCACATCTGGCCACTACACCAGTGGCCTGCCTGATCCTTCTCCGACCTCTGCCATCACTAAATCTCTACCCACGTCTCTAATCAATCAAATCACTCGCACTGATCCTGTGGAACCGCCTCTCACCAACCAATCACCCCATTTCACACCACCAACTCAATGTTCCATTCATCTGGACACTTTTCTCTCTTTTCTCTCTCTTTTCTCATTTTCTTAATTAGCTAAATGAAAAATGAATAAAAAAACATGGATTTTTTTTTTTTATAACAAACCTGACCTAACCGATGTTGGTTTTCCTTCACCAGCATCAGTCTCGTGCCCTACCTTACCATGGTCGGTTTGACCTTATACCGAGCATCGGTTACCCTTGACTGGCATCGGTCACCCTATCTTGCACAAAACCCAACATTTTACCCTATTACCCTACCCCTCCATTTTTTTTCTACCTCACCCAGCCTTCACCCTGACCATTTACCCCACCTACCCTTTACCCTGAACCATTTACCTCACCCTCCTAGACCTCATCATTGACTACCTACCCTTTTCCTCCTTTGGGGACTCCTTATTTTACCCCTACCTTGGCCTTACCCATGCTATGACCTAGATATTTGGACCTGGACCATCACTAGTGACCTTTGACCTCATGTGTTTGCTATACCTTGTGGCACTATTACCTGTGTTGATTGACCTAATGACCTTACCTAGCCTATTGTCGTGACTGTTTATCCTTGACCCTACCTTTGGTGTACCAGAACATACCTAAACATTCCTGCACCTAACCTACGTCATGTTTCCTGACCATATCCTATACCTTGGATACCAGAATCACTTCAACCTTGTTTGGATAAACCTATCGACCTTAGACGATGTAGAGTTTTCCTACTCTTCAACTTGGTAGCATGCTGCAGTTTATACATGTGTGTGCGTTTGACTGTTGCTACCTTTGACCCTAACCCATTACCTAGATTTCTTGCGTAGACCGTTAACCCTCTTTTCCCCCATTCCCCACCTTCCCCTTTCTCACATTTACCTTTTATCAAACCACTCACCGATTCTTCCTTCTGCCTCATCAGTTCCTGGTTTGAGGGGGATCACCTTCACCCACACATGGGGCAACCACATCTTATTTTTGTTAGCGTCGCTTACCAATACAAGCTATGCAACAAAAAGGGGCAAAATGTAGACACTAAAATTAGGTCACACTCCCCTTTGGTCCCTCGACAAATAAACACCCTTCATCACATTAACCTAGCCATGGCCCCCTTCACCCCACTAATATTAATTTAATTAATCTAATTAATTAATTCATTATCCTCACCATATTTATTATTTAAATATCTTAATTTAGATAATATCCACACATACACCTCACCTAGACACCTCATCAAGCCAACTCACCCTAAGACCTATTCTTAGTAAGTTGCCATAACTAACTAAGACTTACCCAAACCCTAAAAATCAATGCCTACATTCCCTCTAACCACATTCCCACATGCTTACAAGAAGCTTCCAGTATAATCCATGGGTTAATGACATGAGATCCTAGAAAATCAAGAGGATCTCCCTAGTTTAGTAAACCTAGGAAATCCCACCTTGACCGACACCGGTTACCCCTAACCGTCACCGGTTAAGCCAAAACCACCATCGGTCACCTTTTAATCCCCAAAAAAACCTTATTTTGGAGGTTGGAAAACATTGGAACATTCCTGAGAGATATCACATCTTCTGAGAACAAATTTCAGTGAGAACACACATGCAAGGAAGGAGATCAAGCATTTTCTCCTGCACAGCCATCCAGCACTCACCCCAGCGAGGATTTGATCCAACCAAGCAAAAAGGAATGCACATGCAGCCCATGCAGAAGCTTTCCTATGATTGGTGATCATTTGCAGCCTTCAACCTCTTACCAACATCGTCATCCCTCACTCACAGGCATCCAAGACCAGAATCCAAGTAAGTGGAATGTTGTATTCCTCTGGTTCATTTCATTTCATCATTATATTGTCACCCTTTGTTCTCTTAGCCACCCACAGACCTCCATTAATACTCACCCCTCCATATACCCATTAAAACCTTGCCAAATCCCACCCAAACCACCTAATACCTCATTCTGACCAACCAAAGTCCTTTGTGCAATCACAAAGGAGACCCAAAACTCATTCTGTGGCATTCCCATTTTTCCACAGTAACTGGCACTGGTTACACCCAACTATTGTCGGTCACCCTTAACCAGCATCGGTCTCTATATTTTCCCATACAACCCAGAACAGTGACCTATCCACCTAATTCCACATCACCCTTATTCACATGTGATCTACCTGAGACCTCTGTCAGACCTGCAGAGACCCAGAACTAGTTGTTTGACCTTCGGATCTTATTTTAACTTAACCTGTTAGATTAGATATTTCTTATTGCGTTTTAAGTGAGATACCTAAATCATTTCAAATTACAATAGGATTTACTTTACTACCCATATTAAATTTTTTTAAATAGTGGATTGACAACCATCTAGGAAGTATCACACTTCCCGGATCTAGCATACACTAGGCAGTTCACTACACATATTTTTTAACTCTTTCTGGTGGTCTTGCTTTTCCATTACAGGTAGTTCCTCCTAGCCAAAAGGAAGCTCTCACAATCAGTTGTGGATTCAGAAGTCATACGCATGCAACAACCCATCAACCAACATTTGAACAGGTATTCCTCCTACGCTCGTTACCCTATCTGTTTCATCAATATTTCAAAGAAACATCTAAGACTCCATAATCTGGAAGTGACAACTTGTGAAAGTCAGATTTCTAGTGTTGATCATATATTCCCAAGGCCCGTTTCATACCATTTACACAAATTGGGGGATATCTTCATCTCCTTCACCATTTGAGGGTTACAAAATAGGTCCTCTTACCTTTGTTGAAAGGCACAACCTAAAATAGTTAGGAAAATATCAAGTCCTATTTGAGTGATATCCATCTCTCCAAAAATCTGAGTGCTAGTTAGATTGCATCCCCAGCTACAAAATGGCATACATCATGATCTATCTGTCTTCAAGCTTCATGCCATATCTCTGATGCTGCTCAGACTAAAAAGGAGAACAAATTTGGGTACCAACACTAGTGGTGTCATTGCCAAGGACTTGTTGAAAATATTTGAGATATTTGGATACATGTCAAACCCTGGTAATGTTTCTTACAAATGTTGCATGCAAGTACATTGTTGAAGCATCATTTTATAATCAGATTTGTAAGGATTAAGTGAAGATATAAGTTCTGCCTGCAATTTTATCAGTTTCCAGTAGTAGTTGCACATCATTTGCATTTGTGGTTTATTGATTCAAGAAAAGGAATGTTTTTCAGTGCTAATAGGTATTTTGACAGATTATTTTAGTGCATTTTCACAACTAGGGTGAAATTCCTTAGTGGTGACTTCATGCTATTTTGATCTTGATAAATACCAGTGTCTTAGCTTTTTTCATTTATTTTTTAGTGTTGTTAATCTTTGCAAACCTGGAAGGAAGAATCTCTCTTCAATAGGGACCCAAGTAGAAAGTTATTTCAAGAATTGGGAAAGACAGTTTTAGAGGAAAGAAAAGTTTGGAAGGTTGTTGAAGTTCAAACATCAAGTAAAGGTATATCCATTGGTGAGAGAGATCAGCCTTTAATAAAGGATTATCACTCTTCTTCTAGTGATTCTGATTCAAGCAATATTCTCATAGATTTGTTTACTTTAACTAGGGAAGGTCCTTCTACTGTACTTGGTAAGTTCTCTTCTCAATCTACACCTGTGTGTTTCAATTCTAGTAAAACTTTCCAAGAAAATCAACACCTAGAGAATACCAATCTTGTGAACCACATTCTTGAGCCCCAAATACCTCTCACTCCTCATCATTCTGTTTCTCCTCCAAGATCACCACCTCAAAATAATATGGCTCGGCCTAGACCTCCATTTATTGTTAACACCTTTGGTCCTATAAAATTTAGAGGAATGGTTGGTTATCCTAATGCTGTCCCATAAGATGTAAGGAATAGGTTGCCAAATTTCCAAGGTAACAATGCAATAACAGGGGATCAACATCTCAAAATTTTTGTTAACATGATGGAGGACTTTGAGATTGAGCATGAATATGTGTATATTAAATTGTTCATTCATACACTAGAAGAGGATGCAAGGGATTGGTACAAGGCTCTTCCTGATAAGTTTATTGATTCATGGACTGAAATGAACAATGCATTTAGATCACAATATGGTGAAAAAATTGATCCTAGGTTTCTATTGTCTGAATTTGAAAATATCAAGAAGAACCCTAATGAATCATTTCATGACTTCAACACAAGTTTTAACAAAACTTTGAGAAGGCCTTGTGATCAATCTCGTTTAATCAAATATGCAGATGCATTTGATAAGAAGGCAGCCTATTACCTAAGAGATAAAAACCCTACTAATTTGAGGTAGGCCTTCACCATGGCACTGTAGATTGAAAACAATATAAAATAAATTGGGAAACCTCTCAAGAGAGATGGTGTAAAGTTGAAAAACCCTGAAAAACCTTAAGCAAGAACGAGTGTAGACTTGGAGGAAGTGTTGAAAAATTTGGCAGGGGCTGTCAAAGAGATTTCCTACAAGTTGGCAAGAGCTGAGAAGGGAATTGGGTAGACTTCACAAGGTCAACAAAAAGCAAAAATCCATGATATATTTTCCAATCATCCTAGGGGTGATCAGAGATCTAATGATTGAGGGAAAGGACCCATGGGGTATGTAAATAGTCATCCTCAAGCACGTGAAGGAAGAGTGTTACATGATCCCCTAACTGCTAGGGTTGCTACTGTTGAGGAAGTTACTGATATAGATTAGTGTGATAGGTGTTTATTGCCCCATCCTCCATGTGAAATGGACCAGCAAGATGGTGAAGCTAATAATGATGATGGTACTAATGATGATATGTGCATGGTGGGTTGTTCTTCAAGCTCACAAGAAGGAGAAACATCAACTGAGGTAATAAGGGCAAGGAAAGCTACAACCTTTTGGGATTACATAAAGTGGGTATAATTCCTTCTTCCCTCTCATACTCTTGAAGGTGATATAGTGCAAGATTTTGAAATTCCTAACAATTACTTTGAATACTTAAGAGATTTGATGATTAAGAAGTATGATGGTGGTATCCCTTTAGAGGAAGATAGAAAATTGTTAATGAATGTTGTTGTGGCTCAAGAGAAAGAGTATAACACTAGGAGCAAGGTTTTTAAGGGAGTTGGGCCTCAAGCCAAACCTAAAACACCCTTGCATACAAGTATTCCCAAAGAAGCTCCTAGAAGAGAAACACCTTCCAAAAGCTCTACTATCCCAAGAAAAAATCATAATCCTCCTCATGCCCAAAATGCCAAGGATCCCATGCCATCTAATGAATTTGTTTGTCTCCCTTCCAATGTTTCTTTGCTATAGAGTGTTCCATATGACATAGCCAAGCTATTGAGCCAAATCAAAGTGAGTGTTCTAATAATTGAGTTGCTTAGGATTCCTGAGCACAAGAAGAGAGAATTTGAGTACTTGTTATTGAAAGTGGAGAAAAGTACCCCAAGCAGAAATGTAAACATTGTTGAAACTCCTCCTCAAATCATTGTAGACATTGAAACACCACCAGCATTAGAGGATCTTGGATAAACACTTGGGGTATACTTGGGGACATCCTTGGTTGATTCCCAATTGAATGTTGATCCATTATTTACAACTTTGATAATAAAGGATAGACTACTTCACAATTGTATGTTTGATTCCATTGCATCATGCAATGTCATGCCTCTAAAAGTCATAAATGAGTTGGATATCAAAGTAAAAGCTGTAAAATTCCTATTTTAAGACTTATACATAATTTAGAACACACATTTCATAACAATCATTCTTATAACAGATAACCATATGCAGCTGTAATGACTTGGTGAGCAACCGATCTATTCATTCCATGACTCGGTGAACTACCGATCCATTCATGTGTAACATTGATTTTTGAGTATTCTACTGAATACTTCATGTTCTTGCACAAGGAACTAACTGAAACTTGTTCCCAATAGTCATCACATCATGATCCTAAGAATAGTGACATAAGGTCCCACGTGCAATCAACATCTTACGATACTTTGCCAACTATTTCTCACATACTGTTCATATTACTTCTTTCTCCGTGATGGTATAGAGGGAAGCACCAAAGACTTGCGTCCCTCTGGAATATGTCCTGTACACAGCGCGGGCCACAAACAACACACACCCACTCCATTTTTCTCTAGAATGTCTTACATTACTTCTTTCATTCCCCTTACCAAGGTTTACTCTAGTCCTAAGTAACAGCATAGGTCCTAATTATGAGTGGGCCTAAAGACTTAGGGGAAAGTTGCATACTGGGTCACCCTAGGTACCCAGTGTTGCCAAGGTAACCCTATCCTAGAGGGCTACTTCATATCCTACTACTTAATACTAGCTTAGTCCTGGAGGGAAAATCTTATCAAGTTCAAAGGTTGTGTAGAATCTTGATGTCAAATGCAGAAGGGTGTTTTCCACATGTAACTACAACACCGCTGTATCCTTGAGAGATTCTAATCTTCTCGTAAGTCAACCTTGTATTGACTCGGTTTTCAACATCCTACAAACATCTCGTAAAAGATGTACATACCTTAAATTAAGAGTTTACATTGTTAAAGGTAAATGTGGGTTATCACACGACAATTCGGCAACCCATCAAACCTCAAGTTCCAACACTTTTTTAGTTCGTTTTTACTTTCAATTCATATACCGTAAGAACTTTATTAACTTAATGATTATTCCATTTTTTTCGTTTTGACCTAACACCTTGTTATCCAAAAACAGACAAACTAATTTTATTTTCCTTTGAATCTAAATACCTTAACCAATTAAGGAAGTGTCACAGCTACAAGTTAAAAACTATCCACTTTATTATAATTAAGTCTTCTGATTAACAAATCAAATCGTCCTCTTTAATTTTAGTTCATAAGAGAGGGAGAACTTCCGCTTCAAGTTTAAGGTCATAGGGTTTACCTCACCCATTAAAATAACCCTATAATTTTTCTAAGGTCATTGCGTTCAACATGATATCTCAATAATATGAGTTGTTTAGATCATTCATTATTTTCTAAAATTCTAAGGTTGCATCATATAGGACAATTACCCTAATCCCCGTTACCTACTTATATAAGAACACCTCTTAAAACCTATATAATATGAAGAACTCCACCAGAAATATTCTATTTCTTTAACAAAAGTAAAATTTATTTTTACATAATCCATGCAAGGCATCTCATTCTTCATTTACTTCTCAAAGCTAGACAGTTAGAACTATGCCGTACAAACACACTGCGTACAACAATCGACATTCAAAAGAGATTAAATTTTTTTAATACCCTTAAGACCAATTCAGAATCTTTCAAGAACAAATAGGTCCAGCCATGCTCATATAAGTTTTGCCTTCTTTATACTTACGAAGTCCCTCCCAAATTGCTACAACGGGTTAGTTTAATGAACTTAAACATGATCAGGACTAAGGTTAAAATGAAGTGTCATCCACTAATTGTTCTCAATAAAAACCACCTTGCTCATACTCCAATCATAATAATCCATAAAAGAAGATTCAATACTAAATCAAAGTTTTAACACAAAGAGGAACAATATATAATCTATAACCTATCCTATAAAGTTAAAGTATAAGTGATTTCATCAAATATCTTGACCAAACACAAAACTAAAATATGATATTTTGATTTTACCGAATAAAGTGCAATCCATACTTTACTATAAGAATACAAAAGTGTTTACAACATATTCCCGTTTTGGATATTTCCACTAACTTTCAATTAAAGAAGAAAAGAAAGTATTCCATTACCAAAGTACATAATCATCAACAAGGTTGAAACCAGTGTATACCATGATTTAAACTACCCCTTTAAAGTAACACTACTTTAAAATTTAACAGTATACTGTATTCATCAAATATATCCATATGAAATAATTACAAGGAGAAGTGGTGGTTTAACAGTCATTTAAAGGCTACAATTTCAGTTGCCAACCTAATCCCAATTTAATTCCACTTCATTTCCATCAAGGAAAAGTATACAAAACTAATAATCATATAGATAAAATTCATTCAAGATTTCCAAGAAAGGAGGACAATGATCAGTTCAAGGAAAGAGAGTACTAAAACTATCTTCCTTTCTAAACCATCCCATTACAATGCATCAATTTCTACTTTCCATTACAAATAATAAAACAGTAAAGCTCATACACAGTCCACAAACAGTAAGCTTCACAGAGTATTTCTCTAGAGGTCTACCATTCTCCCATTGGACCAGAACAGTCACGGATAAGAAGAAATCATGTTAACAATTACCCAATCATAGAACCCTATACAATCAGCAGTGTCGTTCAAACACATTCGCAATCGAGTTTAGATCACAAACAATCTTCCAAGACATAACATACATTTATTAGACCCAAAAAGAGGTAATAATTTGAGTAATTGGTGACACTCAAGACTTCCCAATAGTTTGGCAAAGTAGGACCATCTGAACGGTATGCCAATGCATCACTACCAAAACTATAAATTGGGTTTCCAACAAAAGACAATATCAAACATCAAAATAATAATATGTACAGTCCAAGAATAGTTTACAATTCCTGGCACAATGCCAAGCATAACATCATTGACGGATCAAAACCATTCAAATACATGTAACCAAGTTGGGGTATCAGCATGTTCCCTTAATAGTTTACTAAATAATCAAAAGACCATAATACCTTAACCAACACAATGTTCAGGTTTCTACATCCATTAAGAACACCAAGTAGTAAATGGTGTGTACAGTGAAGGATATCAATATCACAACCACAATTACATACTATGCCAGCATCCAAAGACTAGACTGAGAGCAGTGAAATTGTTTGCATACAGTTTGAAATAAGAAGAAATGCTTCCATTCTTCATTAATATCCTTACAACCTTATTACCGAACAAAAACGGAATGTAAGATGCTTAGACAAAGCTCAGAAAGAAGACTCTAGGTCATGTTCATAAATAATCTCCAAATACCATTAATGTGGCCATAAGAACAAGATTCCATAAGCACCATGCCCAAGTGAATTGAGTTACAATCAAGTTACCCAAAATAATAACAAACAAAAGTTCCAAAATCAATCAAGTTTGCAAAATGAAATACAAACTAAACCATATACTACTTTTCCCCTGTATACAAGTTTCCATAACAATCCATGTTTTTGTAAGAAGAAACACAGAAACCAACTATATATGGTTTTTCCATGCATGCGAACTTTGCTACCATCAAATTTCCACAAGGTAAAATACAAAAACAACAAGACATAAACAGGTTTATCTATAGTACATGCGAAACTTGTTAACAGTCAACGATTTTCACAAGAAGAATAAAATCCCCAAATCATGTATAGGTTTACTCATATTCCATTTAACTATGGATCAAACACATGCTAAACAAACCCTAAGAATCTTAGTTACAGTCCACTTTACTAAACAATTTTCCCAACTGAAGCTCGTACTTGCCTACGAGTTTAATAAGACTGGAGTTCTTATCAGATCGAATTCACAAGACACAACTAGTTCACCCAACAATCATTTTAAACCATTGAAGAAGAAAATAGTGTTACCATTTTTGTTAAAGTATTTTTGGTTCCTTTAAGAAAAGGCAGTGCAAAGAAAACTTTCCAAAGAATCATGAACACAAATTCCAAAAACATAGAATATAAGTTTTTGTTACAAACCCATCTATCAATTTACCAGCTAAGCATGAATGCACATAAATCAATAGAGAAAATTTGTGTTAATGAAAACACTTAGAAGAAAGTAAGATATTTTAACAGTTAGGGCCTATCGTGCTTAATAGTGTCACTAAAAAAAATTGAAGAAGACTTCTAGTTGAGCTCGCTTCTTCCCTTCTTCTCCATGAAAGACCAAAACAACCAGATACCTCTTCAATAATGCCTCATATACATTTCACATGAAACGATAATAGATTCGAAACATCAAAAATAGCCATGCAAGTGCAATTCAATCTGCTGGTTTGAAAACCCAGAGAGCATGCAGAGTAAAAATCGAGAAAGCATGCAAAGTGAAACAACCCAACCAAAAATTCTGCTTGCATGCCTACCAAAGATGGTTTGAGCACATCAAACTAAAATTAATAAATTCCATTAATTTCCAAATCTCCCGCCTAATCTTCCTTGCCACCGCCTACCAAGTCTGGCAAATGCCAAGTCAAAAATAACATGTATTTCCATTTTAGTTACACTTCCACCTAAGCCTCCGCAAAGTCATCTAGCCCCTGCAAAAGTCTAGACAGTCTGTATGCAATTACCAACCTTATCATCTAATATAAATGCTTTAGGAATTGTTGCCCAATGTGCATGCAACCACCTTTTAGTCCCCAATTCATATCCATTAGTTTAGGATAGATTAGATTGCTTAGGTTAGACCTTAGGTAGGATTAAAATTTAGTACCTTAGGATATAACACTAACAACTAACCCCCACCATAGGCCTTTAGTAAATAGGTTTAGATAATTTCCACATAGGTAAATTAATTCAAAACATAATAGTTTATAGGCATTAGGTTAGATTACCAAATAATACCTTGGAGTATTAGGATCTAGGTTAATTTAACACCTAGTAACCTTTCCAATTCCATTAGCATCGAGCTTAGGTTAGGTTGCAACATCAACCATATCACAACAGACATAAGGAGCTTTAGGTTAGGAATCAAAATTCTATCAAGTGACATAACTTAGGTATATATATATATAGCTTAGGATCCTCAATAGGTTAGTCCTATATAGGATCCTGGATCTCTCTTATGCCATGAATGGTAATTGCATTTCCATCGTTCATCAGCAATGACCTATCATGGTTGATCTCCAATGACCCAAGCAAAACAACCCACTAAATGGAAGTGCGTTCGCACAGATTTCAAAGAACTTGCAACTACAAAGTTCAGTCTAGCGTGCATCTTAACTCATGGAATGTCAATTTTACCATTCACTTCAATAGAGCAGATTCTATAAAAAACATTCCTTGGATCACTAAAATTGATCCAAGGATGAGTCATATAAATAGATAAGTTTACAACTCTTAAACCAGATTACAAATCACCTACCAAGAAGTGAAAAATGGATTCATGGAATCCATTCCAATTCAATCAAAGGATCTTAAGAGTAGAAAATACTTATCCATATCAAGCATGATTTCCAATAATTAGAAGAACATATCCTTATAAGGAAAATCACATGTCAACACTTGAATGCAAAGGAGGAAAATAACAACTGTTAAGGGTGTTACAAAATATGTATTGGACATACAATTAAACTATGAGTGATGAATGATAAAAAGGTTATGTTAACCCTAACATATAATCATGTAGAGGAATAATCTTCCTCTCTCAAAAAAATGAAGAATAATAGGAATGATGGTTATGATATTTGATCCTTGTACTACATTTATATAAAGTAAACACTAGCTAAACCTAGGTGGATGATACACCTTCTTTGGTCAGCTAGGTTACATTAAAAATTAACCGTTTGATGTTTGCTGCCCTGTTTATGGGATAACTACTTGTTATGCTGAGTTAATGAACATAAATGCAAACATGAGTTAAGGAAGTTCTTAATACAAAATCATATTAATTATGGATAAAGAACTTAAGGAATGTTGGAATAAGGGTTAGGCATGGTTATTGCAATATGAATCTTAATCCAATTTAATTATGAATTAATGATCACCAAGGGGTATGTTCATCATGATGAATCAGTTCTAACGGATGTTGGCACATGCCAACTATAGGACTGTACCTTTGAGAAGATGAAGGGCTTCTTGAAGATACAGGGTTGCAGTTGACATGTGGCAACACCCTGTCGTATTTGTTCATCTAGATCTACACACATCTGCAATTGAAATTAATTTCTCTCTAGGTCAAGTTAGTAGCATGTTTAGAATAGGGAGTAGCTTTCTATGACTCAGGGTACCTAGGAACATTCAGTCGACTTAGGTTGGTTGAGTATGCCTCTATACCCTAAGTCATCGTGAACATCTTCCTATAACAAATTATGTTGCTAACTTGGGCTAGGGTCAAACCTTGGGAAAGTGGACTGACAGAAGTCAGTAAAGAACATTCCAGATAACAGTAGAGTGAGGTGAAGGATGTATTCCAAATTGACAAGTATATCATCTAGGAATAGTAACATGAACAGTAGGTTGAAATCTTTGGCCAAAGTATTGCAAACTGCTAGTTGCATTGTCCTATGTCACCTAGTTTAAAGAAACGTGATGTCAAATGAATATTGGTAACAAATATTAAGATAGGTTCTTTAAATAGATCACTCAGTACCTGGAATAGGGTAGGAAAACCAAGTATACATAATATACATAAAGTATTATATACTTTAAGACAAACATGAGAGATCGGTTGGTAACCGAGTCATGGAATGAGAGACCAGTAATTTACCGAGTCATTACAACTGCATATGGTTATCTATTATGAGATTGATTGGCATGGAATGTGTGTTCTAAATGATGTTTTATTTAGATCAGAGAACATTGTGTAAAAAAAAAATCCCCTTGTTTCTAAAGTCTTAAAATGGGAATGTTACATGTTACCCTTTTACTAGGACTCAATATCCACTCACCATAACAAACTAAGACTTAGTCCTACCTACCTTAATTAACTAAGACTTAGTTCAAAACTAAAATCACATGCCTATTCATCCTCTAACCACATTCCTAGTTATATAAGTGTAAAATCCCATTTTGATCCACGAGAATAGACAGAGATTGCCAAGATCTTTCATTTTTAGTAAAACCTAGGATTTCCTACCTCAACCGATGTCGCTCAGACCCTATCAGATTATTCTAGTCACCCTAAACCATTTTCAAACCAATCTATTCATTTTTTTAGAATTATTCTAGTCTTTTTCAGTTGAGAGGTTGGCCACATTATCGAGTTTTGGAACGAAAGATATTTTACATGTAAGAAAGAACCAGAGTCCTTGAGCACACCCAAACAACCATAGATAACACCAAGATGGATCCAAAGGTATTTGCATTCATGTTATAATTCCAAGAAGCACTTCCAAAAAACCTGATCACCATTCCATAGATCAACCATCACCATCATCTAGCCATAAAATCTGCAAACACCAGTAAGTGTATCTCTAGCCTGCATCATTTAATAGTTATTCAGATTACAAAGTTTCTTCATCTCATTTATCAACATTTATTTTCATTTTTCACCCCAACCTTGTTACCTTCCTGTGAATCCAGCCATTCCATCACCCATAATCATTCAATCACCTATACTTGATTCCTGGATACCTCTGAGTACCCCAAAGGCTACCAGTTACAAACCTAGCCATATTGTCCCAAACTCACTGTCATTTGACCCTCAAATAGGTAATCAGCAAGGTATCCAATTTCTACCATCAAAGCCTTAACTTGTCCCACACTCATCCTTACCTCAAATAGGTTCCAAAACCTAGTCTTTTCTACCATCACGCCTTAACCCTCGTCAGTTCCCTCTTAACCATCATTTCTCATACCTCACCGATGTCTGTCTCTGTATTTGTCTAATCCTATCAATAACAAAAACTTAGAAACCTACATCTAATGAAACCCAAGCTACCCGGAATTTGACACAGACCTGTTCCAGCACCTTGACTACCTACCCTAATTCCAGATCTGATCATAACCTAACATGTTATTATATTTTCTTATTGTATTTGGATTATATACCTAAATCATATCAACTATAGTTGGACATTATTTATATACAAAATTTCTTACATTAAGTTATATTAAATAGTGGGTTGACTACCACCAAGGAATTACAACACTTCCTAGATCTACAACACGCTAGGCAGCCCACTAACATATATTGTTTAACTCTCTTTTGTGGTCTTATTGTGTATTTCAGGTGGTTCCTCCTAGCCAAAACAAAGCTCTCGCAGTTAGCATCAGATCAAGAAGTCAGAATGCACACACAACCTTTAAACCAGGACCATTAAACCACATCACACATGTATTCCTACTTGGACCATCACCTTTTTTGTTTTTCAAATCCATAAATAAAGTGGTGAAACATTTTGGCACACCCGTTGGGGCCCATCAAGGGTTCTTTTGCATTTTATTCATTCCTAGGTGAAATTTATGTGTTTGTTTCCCTTTTGAAAAGATTCCAAATTAATTTTATTCTCTAGAATCTTCCCCCTCCTGGCTATTGTCTAAAAGCAATCATGTTTTTGGTGCTTTAAAAAGAATACTTAAGGTTCTTTCATTAGTATTGCATTAGTGAAAGATCATCCCTCTTCTTGTTCATCAATTGCTACATCGAATATCACATTTCGATTTGGGTTTAAAACACTTGTATGGCATTCTGATTTATTGCATTATATTTCACATTAAAACTGAGGGCAACCTATACACTGGAAGTCATTCCCAATGTGACAGTTGACACAACTAAATCCTAGAAAGCACATTCTCTCTTCTCTCTCTTTTCTTTTCGAAACTACACAAATTTAAATTTACACATCTTTTTTAAAAACATCTTACCTGGAAGAGACTATCAACGATCACATGATCAAAGGATTGACAGTGGGCACCCAGTTGGTTATCTCTGTCCATTAATCACCTCAGAGAAAGGCCCGCCCCCGCCAAAATATAACCTGAAACCTCACCTTTAGAATTTCCTTCTTCATAAGAATCCTTCCCAACCAAAAAATTTGTTCTAAATTCACGAGTTAGTCCTTAAATAACATAATCTAAACACACTAAATTCACTTGTAGGATTACATGTTTTTCTTAGCTTTGTTCTTGAATTTTATTTTGAGGTGTGCGGTCGTATTCTCAATTTTTCTTTCCTTTCACACTCCATAATCATAGTTGGTGTATTCCAAATGTTTTTGAGTGTGTCAAGACTTATTTTTTACCATATCCAAACTTTTGGGTTGGTGTCTCATTCAACTTTAATTCAAAAAAATCAAATTTTATTCATTCTACAGATTTCATAATAACCAAGCTTTAATTCAAAAAAATAAAATTTTATTCATTCTACAGATTTCCAACATCGGTTTCCATCTGACCATCATTGGTTTACATGACCGGTTTCAGTTCCCTGTGATTTTGGTCAGTTTACCCAAAGAGTACTCATCTCATCTTCTTCTCTGTTTAAAATCTTTGGATGTCACCATATCCTCTGCATTCTGATATTATTGAATAAATATAGCTTCCCCAGTTTTTGTCTCACTTGCTCAAACTATTATTTTCCCACAGTAACTGACATTAGTTATTGTGACCGTCATCAGTTAGCCTAACTAGCATCAGTCGGTCAGTTTTGATTTTTAATCAAAGCACCTACCAGTTCACCTCTCACAATCAATTATTTTCCATCCCTGTTATTTTCTGTGTCATTTACATAATACAGTCTTACCAGGTCAACACTTATTCACATGGTGTTGACTCACAGCCAAACTAATGCCCTCGTATTTCATGCCAGCCGTCAACCAATCCCTTTCTTTTTTGGTCCATCATCGCCATCCATCTTGTCCTTGGTGTGATGGTAACCATCATCGCCAGTTTCTTAGCTCATCTATTGGATGGCTTTGACTCATTATCTTCCATTTCTACTAGAGACAAACAGTTTGCAATAATCCTTGATCAGAACCCCATGGCCCTACAATACTATCTCGCCCACTCATCCACCTGGGAATCCTCAGGACTGTTGCTGCCCATTTTGATCCTTTTTCATTTTGCCATGTTTCCCCTTTGCTCTTTGTGCTCTGAAACATTTTTTCCTCATGAAATCGATGATGTGAAGTTGTAACTCCATTCTTGTGCATTGGATTGTTTGTAAACTCATTACCTTGCCCTAATTTTTCCCGTTCAAATGCCTCTATCATTTTTCTCATGTTTTCCTAGCCTTTGGAACTCGATATTGTTCATTTTATACTTATTTTCCCTCATGTATCCCTTGCCATGGTTGTAAATTACCTAAAAACACTTTCCATTTGTTTTTTGATTGAAAAATTCTTTACCCACAAAGAAAAAATCCATTTTGGGCATCCCTGCCATTTTCTATTTTTTGATAGTCAGACGGGCGTCATTTTCCTGTCAAATTCATCTTCAGCATTCTAGGGCATCACTGGAAATTTTTGCATTGTTTAATGGTCATACGGGCATCCTTTGGTCATCAAATTTTAGCTCAAAATATTCTCCTACGTGGTCATTTGTGATTAGACAAGATTCGGTGGGTCTGCTCAAAAAACTTAACATTTTTTGTGTTTTGGAAAAAAGTGCAAGTTGCCTCCGTAGCTCCGCAGACCCTAGAGGAGGTACACGTGTCGAAGGAAGAGTGAAGCTGGATGGGCGGGTCATTTTATGCATTAGGGTACTTTGGAAAATGCGTAGAAATGAAGAAAATCCCCTAAGGCTTGCATCCAATTAGAGGTGGATAGGTTTCATATTTTCATGAAAAGTGGGCTGGAAGGCTGACGAAGGACTTAGAAAATTTAAATTTTTTGGTGAAAGGAAAAAAAAGTTGTGAAAAATGCCACGGGTCCATCGGGCTAATCAGGAGAGGACACGTGGTAGGATCCGGGCAGAGTAGAGCGGTAAACATCTGGGAGAGTTTGAGATTTTTAACATTTTTCATAAAAAGGGTTAAAGTCTTAAAAGAAGGCGCTACCTCAATAAAGAAGAAAATTAAAGGCTTGCGTGGGTCGGCGGGCCGCCAGAGGAAAAACGGAAATGTTTCCTTTTTGGAAAAATGAGTTAAAGTGGTAATTTGAAGCGTGGCTCTACAATGAATCAGAGGGAGATACATGTCAAAATAAAATGGCAGACGGGGAGTGCGGGCCGCTGATGAGTTTTGAAAACTTTCAAATTTTGTGAAGGAAGTATGAAGCAAAAAAGGGAGTTATGGCCCCGCAACGAATCAACGATCGCCACATGTCAGGGATAGAAGCGGAGGTGTGGGTCCACGGGGATAATTGTGAAAAATTTCCTTTTTTCCAAAAAAAGGGTGGAAATGTGAAGAATCGAGCTGCGATTCCAATGGGGCCCACTTTGTGCCACGTGTCAGTGCCAAATCTCAAGGGCAGAGGGGCGGAGAAAAATGTCAAATTTTTACAGTTTTCCAAAAGTGTTAAAATATCAAAAAAGTGATCCCAAGCCCATTTCTAATCACATTGTGACATGTGGAGGGCCTAGATTGAAGGGAGAAAGGTAGATCAATGGTAACTGTGCATTTTTCAGTTTGGCTGCCATTTTTACTCTAGGAAGTGTAGAAATGCATTTTTTGCATCGATTTTGATCAAAATTTTGGCAAATTCATGTCATTTGTGCATACAAGGACCAACGCAATTGGTTTTTAGGATCAATTTGAAGATCAGAGATGTTTTTGGAATAATTTTTTGCCCTAACCCGTCCAAAAACATGAAATGTCAAATCCAAAAGTGGCAGAGTCAAATTTTGGAGGGATAAGGATGAAATAATGAAAGGAAGGGGGTCTGCATGCTTTAAAGATGAAAAATGTGCCTCCACAATGGATAATGATGTGAATTTTGCAATGATTTTCCTTTTTTTGAAACACCTGACAAATTTAGTTGCAAAGATGTTAAATGTCTCTGTCTATGGATCATGATGGAATTTTGTAACAAAATTGATGCCATATGATATTATTTTCTTGGGAAAGAAGGATCAAATGTAACAGAGATGTTATATAATGCATGTTTTTTGAGGCATGCAAAAGGTCGAGAAATTAAAAATCATGAGAAAATTTTGAGAGAAGCTCATCTTCTGAGAAACCCTCCAAAAAACTTGGTTAGTGTCTTCTGTATTAGATCTTCATTCATGTTGAGTTGGTTACAAGTGTATAGCCATCACATAGCTATGAGATTGTTCCTGAAACTCTCCCCTCCTAATGAATCTAACAAGTTTTAGAATTAATCTATGTTATTTTGGGAAATATAATGTCTGTTATCATGTTTAAATGTCTGTAAACAATTTTCATTGTTCTTGTTGCAATCTTGCATTGAAATCTTTAGGAATCACACAGATATCATCCTTATTGATAGTTTAGTGGCATTTGAAATTTCATTTGTCAGAAGAGATTTCTTTTGGCATTGAAAATAAGTAGTTTAAAATCACTTCACCCTCATTTATTGACAAAGATTTCTTATAAGCCTTTGGGGGTACCTTAGGCGTGATTTGATTAGAGATTTTGATGTTTAATTGAGTCCTTTAACTAAAGCTTTTGTGCTGAGGTCTCAAAGATTGTGTGAAGAGTACAAACTTGGACCTCCATTTGTGTATCTCTTCTGGTTGAAAGAACATCCTAACTATTTTGAAGTATTTTATCTGATAGTTGTTCAATTTGTTGTAGAGGTTGTCAAATATCTAGCATAGTCAAGTTTGTCTTGTCAATATCCCACCAAAAATCATTCTAAACAACTTATCCCACCATGGTTTACCCTTGTTTGGACCTGTATACCCACAGAAGATCAAAATCCATTTTCTAAAGTATGTAGAACAAAGAAGGATTTCAACATGTCTTTAGTAACCCTTGCCTTGCATTGAAATTATCTCCATAATCTGGAAGTGACAACTTGTGAAAGTCAGATTTGGAGTGTTGATCATATTTTCCCAAGGCCCCTTTATACTATTTGCACAAATTGAGGGATATCTTCATCTCCTTCACCATTTGAGGGTTACAAAATAGTTCCTCTTACCTTGGTTGAAAGGAACAACCTAAAATAGTTAGGACAAGATCAAGTCCTATTTAAGTGTTATCCATCTCTCCATAAATCTAAGTGCTAGTTAGATCACATCTCTAGCTATAAAATGACATACATCATGATCTATCTGTCTTCAAGCTTCATTCCATATCTATGATGCTGCTCAGATTAAAAAGGAGAAAAAATTTGGGTACCAACAAATCAGACAACATTTGAGAGGATCGATAACAAATGTGACAAAGGTGCGTACGGTCCGACGCCTTGAAAGAAAAGAGATAACTAAGTACTCAGGAGGAGCCTTCCCTAATGTCTTTTTGTAGGAAATGGAAGCGCAGTGGAAGGGGGAAAATGAACAAAGGGGCTGTTAAGTTACATCCTACTTGGAACTACTAAACCCAATGTGGGAAATGCGTCGAGATAATCTCTTGGAATGATGCGATGCGAGAATTTCCTTCTCTGTAAGGTTTTACAGGAGCAATACACCCACGACTATAAAATACTACCATGGTAAATAGACCACCTTCTTCCACATCCAAACATGTGAGATAACCTAGATGGGAAGAACAGAATAAGTGTCACCCTCTTTATGGGTTCACAAGTTGTATTCCAACCTAGAATGTTGTGCGCATGCATGGTACGTTCATTCTGAGACACACCGCCAGACAGGGAATTGGCAAGAGTTAGCAGTTGATCTCATTCAAACATTCAAGTATCAGAGTACAAAACCCTTGGTGGACAAGGCATTGCAGGTTGTCAAGTGCATTACCATTGGGGATAGTGTCATGGAAAAAGATAGGCTACTGGAGTTGCTAGGTGAACCTGACCTAGAGGCGCACTTTGAGGAAGAAGAAATAGAAGAGATATATCTTAAGAGTGCATGTTTGGAAAAAGAAAAAGGGAATATGGTGTATGTTATTGATGGAGAAGAGGTAGAAAACTTAGATGTTGACCATTTTATAGGGGTGCATGCCTATCATGAGCCTTTAAAGACAATTAAGGTTAACATAAGCTCATAAGAAGAGCCTAAAGAGGCTATCATCGGAGACTATTGGTTGGAGAAGGAAGTCTCCAAGATCATTGATCTTTTACGTGAGTTTGAGGATTCATTCCCACGTAGGTATCATGAGCTTAAAGTCATCCACCATTCCTTAGGGGAGATGAGGATAAAGTTGAAGGAAGGTGCATGTCCAATTAGGAAAAGGCCATACCGGATGAATCTTAAACTACGCATGAAGGTTAAGGAGGAAATAGATAAGATGATAGCATCGGGTATTATTGAAGTTGTTGAAGAGTCAGAATGGATAAATCCAATGGCAATTAGCATCCAAAAGGATGAAAGGATAAGGATCTGTGTTGATTACAGGGACCTGAATGTAGTATGCATCATTGATCATTTTCCAACCCATTTTACTGAATAAATCTTAGAGGGAGTACCAGGGAACAAATTCTATTATTTCATAGATGGATTCTTGGGCTATCACTAGGTAAGGATCACGAAGGAGGACCAAAGGAAGATGAATTTCACCACTGAGTGGGGAAGTTTTTTGTATACAGTCATATTGTTTGGGTTGAATAATGTACCTATTGTGTTCTCACGTATTGTGGTACAAGCTGTCTAGGACTTCATCCATAAATTCCTTCAAGTCTACCTGGATGATTGGATGATGTGGTACAAGTTGTCTAGGACCATTGTGAAAACTTAAGGATGATGTTTGAAAGGTGTCGAAAGTTGAGGATATCCCTTAACATTAAGAAATGAATATTTACTACCCCGTTTGGAACATTATTGGGGCACATCATATGTAAGGAGGCCCTACTAGTAGATCTTGCAAAAGTTGCAGTAATTGTGGGATTAAGGGAGCCTACTAGTCAAAGTGCAATGTGTGGATTTCTTGGACATACAGGGTACTACAGAAAGTTCATCAAGGGATATGCCAAGATCGCCACACTTTTAGAAGATTTTCTTAGACATTAGAGTGCCTTTCATTGGGGAGAGGCACAACAGAAGGCATTTGACACTTTGAAGGATAGGTTTATCACCGTGCCCATCCTATGTTTCCCTTCTTGGGATAAGACATTCCATGTTCATGTTGATGTTTCAGGGATGGCATAATGGGAGTAAGTACTTAGCACAAGCCTGGAGAAAGGATTGTTAACCACCCCTTGTGCTTTGGACTAGTAGGAAGTTGACAGTAGTAGAGTAGAACTATACTACTACTGAGCATGAAGTGCGAGGCATTGTCAATGATCTACGTGCAATGTAATAAATGTAGGAAAGTATCTATTAGTGCAACACCCTTTTATATTCTACACAGACCACATGGCATTGAAGCGCTTGGTGAACAAGCCCATTTTACAAGGGAACATATGTCAGTGGGTACTTGTTATTTCCAAGAGTTTGAGTTTACAATTGTCATGTCAAACCAGTAAAAGAGTGACTTAAGGACCTGACCATTTACCAAAGCTTGATTCAAGGAGAGGATGCATAGAGCATTCAAGATACAATGTTAGACACATAACTATTTAGGTTATGGTGTGCACACCATCTGAGTTGGAAGATATTTCTAGTATTTCTCAAAATGGGTGTTGCATTGGAGGGAAAATGAAGACCTCTGGAGAATGAAAGTAGTTAGCCATAGACACCATTCACCTACATGTTAATTAGTGGGGATCTTATACAAGCTAGGTCGTACGATGAGGTTCTCATGCACTAGTGTGTGTTAGAACATGAGTGCATTGTAATCATGGAGGAAGTGTACGGTGGGATTGTAGGAGGACACTATGTGGAAGGAATGCTACCACTGTGTAGAAGATTGTACTAGAAGGGCTTTGGTGAGAAAGCATCTATCTAGGATTGTATTGATTTATTGCAACGTCTTGTGACCATTGCCAGTGCCTTGGATAAAACTAGGAAGAAGGGATGAAATGCCCTTGAGGACCAATAGCTAGTGCAAAACCATTTGAGAAGTGCGCCATTTATTTTGTTAGGACCAATTTCACCAGTGCCACATGAAGGACTGGTTCATGCGGTATATCATCACTTACACTTACTAATTAACAAGATGGGAAGAGGTAGTGCCTATAAAGTACTACACAATGGAAAAAGCAGCAAGGTTCCTATGGGAAAACATACTTAGTAGGTATGGATGCCCTTTAAGCCTTGACTAGTGATAGAGGCACACACTATCCTGAATGAGACAGATCGGGATTTTATTAGTCAGAGTTCATGGTGGCCCATTGCAAGAAACTACTCCCATATCACCTCCCAAGCTAATGGAACTGTTGAAGCATTTAACAATAATACTTTGAGTCACATGGTGACCTAAGATTTGTGATGTGGGAAGATAGGATTGAGGGTGATAAAGTATCTTAGCCGTTACTATGGGCCTATAGGACTACTTATAAGAGATTGAATAAGGCCACACCATTCTAGTTTGTGTTTGGTGCGGAAGTTGTACTACCCATTGAATTTATGTTACCTTCTCTGCATATAGCACACACATGAGGATTAGATGATGAACAAGCACTGGAAGAGATAATTGAAAAATTAATGCAATTGGATGAAATATGATCACTCACTAGGTGGATCTAGATGACTGGAAAAGGCATGACAAAAAAAGGCATGGCATGATCTTCCATATTCAAAAAAAACAAGTTCAAGGTTGGGAAAATGGTATTTCTTTATAAATTCTGAAGTTTCTACACCATCCTAGGAAATTGAAATTCCATTTTTTATGACCATATATCATCTCGTACATCCTTGATTTAGGTGGTATGCTAGTTACAAGCACTAGATGGGACAAGGTTATTAGGCCATTTCAATTTGAGTAGGCTAAATCCCTACTATAAATAAGTCTTCCTGGTGTATGCATAAATAAGGTAGTATTGCCAGTTAGTTACCTAGGATTTACCTTAATTGCATTTTCCTCTCTTTGTGTTTCCCCTTCTCATTGATTGTTCCCTTTTTTCTTTTTTTGTATGTGTTATGTGCTGGTCACCACTTATTATTTTCAAAAAAAATCTATGTACAAAGGACTATGCATCTGTTTTTGTGTGGGGTGGAGTAATGTGACAAGTAACTGGAAGCTGTGTAGTGCCAGAATCTATGTTTGCAATGGAAATCCCAAATTGAATGGATCTGTAAAGTGACGTAGTTGTAAGGAAAGATGGACATAAGGATGGTTGGTGTAAGGGTAAGGCTACATTAAGGATCCACGTAAAAATATGAGGAAGAAGAGGAAACATAACATGAGGTAGAAAATGTTAGAAAATAAGGGTAAGGATAGAAAAAGTGCCTTCGGTGATGTTATAAGCTCGTGCATGAAAGAATCTTCACTTAGTCAAGAGGGATTGGTTACACACCATAAGGTTGTAGGGATTTTTCCTCGCAAGATTTTTCATAGGGAGTAAAAATGATGAAGGTTAGACTTAAGAAGGAAAAATCCACCTTTATTGTTAAAGTTATGATGATAGGTAAGGTATTGCATTTAATGTACAAAAAAGAAGCAAAACATTATAAGTAGAAGGTTGGGGTAGACTTCATTATTTACTTTTCATTTGTGATATCGAAGGAAGATCTTTCATGAACTAGGGAATCCTTAAGAAAAGTCCATGTGAAGAGAGGGTTGTGAAGATCTGAACTGCGAGTGAGCTAGTTTGGATTAGTGCAACCAAGGTGGAAAACTAGTACATAAGGGCATGAGGTAGAGGGTTGTAGAAGTTTTCAAATCGTCGTCAAGTGAATATGATCATTCTTATGGATGGAAGGGTTTTAGCATGGTTAGGGTTCTATAGCTAAGGCACATGATTGAAGGGTATTCTTCCACGTAAGAGTTAGAGCCACATGAACTAGAGCAGATCCATGATCAGGAGAAAGTACTTTCACTAACCCAAGAGAAATAATACCAAGTGAAAACCTACACCATTGTTTCACCAAAGAAGGGCAGTAGGGAAAAGGTAAATAAGCTATTTCCACTAGGTTCAATGAAGAATGGTATGGGGAGATGAAATACCCAGATGGGGTATTACTTCAAAAAGGAATGGGTGTCTCACATGATAAAAATGAAATACCTAGATGGGATTTTTGTAACATTCCCATTTTAAGACTTTAGAAACAAGGGAATTTTTTTTTATATAATGTTCACGGTTCTAAATAAAACATTACTTAGAACACACATTCAATTCCAATCAATCTCATAACAGATAACCATATGCAGCTATGAATGACTCAGTGATACACCGATCTATTCATTCCATGACTCGATTAACCACCGATCTAGTCATGTTTAACTTCAGTATTAAATACTTGTCGTATACTATGTATACTTGGTTTTCTTACCCTATTCTGGGTACTGAGTGATCTATTTAAAGAACCTATCTGAATATTTGTTACCAATATTCATCTGACATCACATTACTTTAAACTAGGTGACATATGACAATGCAACCAGTAGCTTGCGATAATTTGGCCAAAGATTTACAACATGTTATGTATGTCACTATTCCTAGATGACATATTCATCATATTGGAATACGTCCTTCACCTCACTCCTTTATTATCATGATTGGTCTTTACTTACTACCGTTAGTCCACTTGTTCCAGGTTTAACCCTAGCCCTAGATGGAAACATAACCTATTATAGGAAGACACTCACAATGGCTTAGGTTAAATGGGCATACTCAATTGACCTAAGTCGACCGGATGTGCCAACGTACCCTGAGCCATTGGAAGCTAATTCCTATCCTAAATATGCTCCTATCCTGACCTAGAGAGAAACTAAGTTCAAGTTCGATTTCTGAATGTGTGTAGATCTAGATGATCAATACAGAAGGGTCATGCCACATGTCAAATACAATGTTGTATTCTCGAGAATACCCAAAGCTTCTCAAAAGTACAGCCCTGTAGTTGGGATGTGCCAACATCCTACAGAAACTACCTCATCAAGATGTACATACCCCCCAAGGAGATTATTAATACATTGTTAGTTTAAATTATTTCTTGATTACAACAACCCTGTCAAACCCTAATCCAACACTCAATAAGTTCTTTCCTAAATTTTATTCATTTAGTCCATGAAGAACTTCGTTATACTTATGGTTGTTTTTACTATTTGATTTCTCAATTAAACTACCAATTAACCACAACAGAACAATGTTATCATAAGTTTCATTTAAAAAGTACCATAACTTTTAGAAAGGTTCAACGCCTGAATATATTCAATTAAAGAAGACTTCATAAAAAATGAATTCTAATGAATTGTAATCATATTTCCAAACCTTTTGGGTTATATTCAATTAATAAAGAGAAAGATTCTTTCTCTACATGTTTAAGTGTTAGGGTATATCCTACCCAATATCCATATTTATTAATGTATGTTCATCACACATTACATTACTATGTTAAATAGTTTAGATAAAGAACATCATATTCTGCAACTTAACGAGATGCATCTTAATTAGGTAAATTGAATTAAATCCATTTATCCAACTTATCAAAGGATAACCATTTAGGTATATGAATAATATGAAGAATATCAACAAGATAGAAATCCATCTCTTTTATACAAGTACAAGATAATTTACACAACCAATATAAGTAAATTCTCAACTTTCAATTCATCTTTAAAACTTATACATTTACAATACTTATGCATTTTAGGCATATTACATAACAACCACCTTCATTCTAAATATAATACAACTTTTCTTTTTCAATACAATCTTTAGAACGAATTAGAATTCTTCACAAAGAATCTGACTTAAATCAACCAATGCATCCTATAAGTTTTTCCTTCTTTTATCACTTACGAAGTCCATCTGCAAAAATTGCTAGCATGGGTCAGTTCCATGAACTGAGCATGATAAGCACTAAGCCTTAAAATGAAGTGCATTCCACTCATTGTTCCATTAAAATAACTCTTCTTTAATGAAACAATTAATATATCATACATATCAGTAAGTAATAACAATTAGAAAATAAGTACATTAGCCAATTTGAATTTACTTCTAAGAGAATAATGGTATTTAATCCACAACATCTGCCTCACAAAATTAAAGTTTAATTGATCCTATAATTTACCTTTAAACAAACAAAAGATCATAACATCATATTGTTCCCAATTCTATCATAATGGAATACAACATTTAACATTACTATAAGACATAGAAAGGGTTTACAACATAGTTCTCATTAGGATGATTCATCTATCTCCTAAGCATGGAAAAAGAATATTCATTCCAAAATATGCTAAAAAAAATATCTGAAAATAGAAACAGGTTCATAACATGAATTTAATTGTTTCATTTAAAGGACAACTACCTTTAAATACAACATTTAAGATTTTAAACAAAACAGAATCCCATATAAATCTAAGAAGGAATATAGAATTTAAACATTCTGCCAACAAGATTATATTTTCTGTTCAACAAAACCGAAACATAAAATCTCTTCCTACATCACTTCAACAAATGATATGAACAATGAAGACTAAAAAATTATAATAAATCTCCATTCCACAAGAGATCTAATAACAGAAGGGTTTAATCAAATGAACTAATCCCCACAATTTGGAAAAGGAATCTTATCAGAATTTGATTCAATCCTTAATTTGTTTCTCTAAACTTAACAACAAATTCCCATTTCTAATCCAAACAATAAGCTCATACACTAGTTTCCAGAAGAGAGAACAAAACCAACTCATTGCAAGAAAACATACTGCAAGTCCCCCTTACAGTCCTTATCATTAAAAGAACAAGTTCCAATTTCAATTCAGGACAACATAACAGTAAAGTTCTAAAACAACACACTGTCCCTAAGGGTTCTCAATTTCCTTTTTCTTTTAAAAGACTGAAGCATTCACTTATTTATCCCAACAAGATTAGAAAACCCAAAACCTTAAACTAAACCAGTTCAGGAGTATCCTCGAACTTGAAACTAAAGTTCCTTTAAAATACCTACACAACATTGTACTTAAGTATAGGTGGTTCATAATTCTTTTAGAACTATAAAACAAAATCAAACTGAACTGATTCAAGTATTCCTTCCACTACAATTTCTAAGCACTGGTACAAACTTGTTTTAAAAGAAATTCCAAATCCTACTATCAAACGAAAGTGTTTCCAATTAAATCTACAAGAGATATTCAAACAACTCAGTCATACTGCTTCCCCAGATTTTCTTTGAGTAAACAGTTTGAATTAAAAGATTTATAAGCTTTCAACTTGAGTGTAATATAAAACCAACTCACAACTACCAGAACAGAACCAACACATCGTTTAGGCTATAAATTTCAAACACTAAGTACCAAATTACATGTTTAGTGTCGAATCACAAAATCTTAAACATGAGCAAATATATATACAAATATCATGATACAAGACAAAATATAATATGAAAAACCTTAACCATTTTATAGCATAACCAAGAAACCCTATTTCTAACTCAAAATGAACACAATTTTCTCATAGAAGAGTTCAAATCCATTCAAGTGGATATTCTCAGGTTTAGGGTAACCATAAGTTCCCATTCTGTTTTGTATTTCAAACAAAGAGAACTCATACTAGCTCAAAATGAAACACGAGCTTCTAACCAGAGTTCAAAACTATTCACGTAATAAAATATGAGTGTTGTGTACATTATGAATTCCTATAAACAGTCTAGAATAACACAAGAATAAACACGAGTATAGCGGTACATAAAAACTTCAAACAACAGTACAGGATTACCCGAGAATCCAAACATGGTTTCAAAGTAACAAGAACCTCCAACACAAATTCTTATAAAAAAACTAACCCCGAATCAAGATTTAACTAAACATGAACTTGAATACATGCTCAAACAAAACACGAGCTCAAATACAAGTTCAAGCTCAAACAAAACATGAACCCGAATATAGGATCCAACGAAATATGAGTTCAAATACAAGCTCAAGATCAAAAAACCATGAGCTAAAATATAAGCTCAAGTTCAACAAAACATTAGCTCGAATGAAAGATTAGATAGGACTCAAGGTTCCCAAAAACTTAGAACCAAGTAAACAGTGACGAAGGTAAGTCATAAACACAACTCTTCAAATACTAGTTTAAGAAATGACAAGAAAAGCCACAGAAACAAGTTTCTCATGCATGCTTCATTATTTAACCCATACAAAGAAAGTTTCCAAGACAGACACTAATTTTTCCATGGATTCATACCCAAATTTACTAGAGATTACAAAAACCCAGCAAGCAAATAACCAAATAAAACATGCAAGTTAAGACTCTCAAAAGAGCAGAGTCATTTTAATGAAACATTTAGAAGAAAGTAAGAGATCTTAATGGTTAGAGCCTATCATGCCTGATAGCGCTTATGCCAAATCAAAGGAGACTTCCAGATGAGCTTCCAACTCCTTTTCTCCTCCATGAAAGATCAACCAACCAACAACTTTCCTTAGAATGCCTCATATACCTTCCCATGATCGAAAATAGACTAGGTGAGTTAAAAATAGAAATGAAGTGAAAGTTGAACTACTGGTTCGAAGAACCAGTTTGCTCCATGCAGATAAAAATATGAAAAGCATGCAAAAACCAACAACTTCCCATAACCCACCTTCCAAGTTTCTAATATGGTTTGTGAACAAAACCCGAGGCCAATTAATTTCATTAATTCCAATTTTCCCTCTTATCTCTCCTTGCCACCACCTCCCAAATCTAGTAAATGACAATTCCCATTTAACATTGCAATTCCATCTTTTAGTGAAGCTTCCATATTAGCCTTTGCCAAGTCAAACTATCCCCTACCAAAACTGGCAGTACTTAATGCCTTGAAGAACCTTATCAACAAATTCAATGTCATTGGAACCATCATCCATAGAGGCATATGATCCCTTTTAGGTTTCCCATTTAAATAGCTTAGGTTAGATCCATTAAAACTTAGGTTAGTTTAGGAATAATTACCTTAGGCCTTAACACATTACCTTAGGTAATTCCAACATTAGGTTAGATTAATTCATAGCCTTTTAGTTCTAGGAAATAGGTTAGATTATATCACAACCTTATAGCATTAGGTTTTAGGTTAATTTAGATAGCCTAGCAACCTTTCCATATTCCCTTAGCACAAGGCTTAGGTCTAGACGCCAACCCAATAAATTAGAATAGGAAGCTTGGGTTAGAATAAAAATTCAATTAAGTAACATAGCTAGGTAGTAAATATTCTTACCCAACTTAGGATTCCGTAGGATAATCCTTTAGTTTTAGGATTCCAAATCCTTCCTATATCATGAGCAGGCTGTATTTAATTTACGTCAACAATGTACTGCCAAGATCGATCTTCAAGGACCTAAGCACAACATACAACTAAATGGAAACACGTTCACACAAGATTAAATAAATTGTAATAACAAATTTAATTCCACCATGTCCCTCAATTATGGAATGTCAATTTACCATTCATTCAATTGAGAAGGTTTAAAACATTCCTTGGATCACTAAAATTGATCCAAGGATGAGTCAGATAAAGAGATATGTTTGCAACTCTTAAACCAAATTGTAACTCACCTACAAGAACTGAAAAATGGATTCAAGGAAGCCATTCCATTCCAGTCTAATGATCTTAAGAATATAATAGATTTATCCATATTCAACATGATCTCCAACAATCAAAAGAACACAACTTTAGAAGAAAATCACATGTCAACACTTGAAATGAAAAAGAGCAATATAACAATTTTCGAGGATGTTACAATTTTGCTCCAGATGGAATGGGAATCCCACTTGAGAAAAATGATATTAAGTGATGAAAATCATCGCATGAATGTGACTGAAAAGGAAATGGAGTTGGAGTTAGTGTGCCCGACTAACCAGATAAAACTTGAGGGGTTACCAATTTAAAGCGACGAAGTCATGGTGAAGTTAGAGAAGGTAGGATTGTTACAATTCTATGAGTTTCCCTACTTCAAAAATCTATAGTGCCTCTATTGGTGGCTACTATCGCGCGTACATGAAGACCACTTTCACTTCGTTGGGTGCAAGATGCGTATAACCCCTCAACTAGTTTCAAGATTCACATGCCTTATCTATGAGGGAGAAAGCTAAGAGGATAACATGTGTGACAAGGAAACAGTTAAGGATATAGTGGCCACATATGTGTACAAGAAGGGATCAAGGTACTTTGATATCATGGATATCCAAGACCTAGTGATGAGAATGGTCGTGCACCTAGTAACAAAACTCAATGTGTAAGAAAGATGGATGCAAGTAAACAAGTCCTGGTTGAATGTTTGTAGAATAATATCAGAGGGCACCATCTATAATCTGTCCACATACATTACAGATGAAATTATCACCAATGCATAGGAAGGAGACAATATTCTCTTTGGTAGTGTCCTCTTAACCATTGTGTTCTTAGATATCAGAGTACCAGATGTAGCAGACAAGTTCGTTTAGGAGTACCTAGAGGAAGACCCATCACCTACAAATTTTTTTAAGAAATACACTTGTGATAGCATGATGCCCATTCACAGGGTGCATCTTTAAAAATGGTATAAACGCTTAAGGAATGAATTCAGGGAAGAATGGAGAATACTGGAACAACTGCTAGTGCTTACAGTAGGAGAAGTTGACTTCGCAGTATACCAACACTTTTGCATTGGTAGATTTAAGTTGGAGGATGAAAAAATGAGCCCATGGTGCAAGATCCCATTCACCTTCATAGCTCAGTACTTCCAGGTGGAAGTTGAAAAATTCAAGGAGTCCACGAAGTTAAAGTTTAACTTTGGAAGTTTTGACTAGGACCATAGGGAGATGCATAGGATGTTTGTCTACCCCAACAAGCACACTTACGTGGAAAATTATGTGTCGCATGAAGTTCAAATGGTGAAACCCCTCGCTTGTGACTATGATAGGTTGAGATCTGTAATGCATGCATACCTACGGATAAGGCCCAAGTTTGAGAAGGGTGTTTATCTTGAAAATGAAGATAACTATATTTGAGGACCTAACATGTAGAAATAAGACCACACCCAAGAAGAAGGAAATGGAGGAGATAAGGAAAAAGGAACCAGAGTGTCCAAGATACTTAAGTGGTAGGTGCCCGCTAGGAAAAAACACTAGAAAAAGTACTTATGCATATAGGAAGAGGTCACCAGTCAAAGAGAAGGTTCTAGAATAAGAAAATCTTGTCACATAGGAGAAATCACTGGAGGATGAAGAGAAAGTAGAATCTCCTATACTGGAATCCCTAGTTAGGAAGAAACAAAAGGTGATGGAGGAAGATGACTCAGAGGAGACAGAGAAATTGGAGAGATATATAGGTGAGAGGGATGATGATGAAGAGGATGATCTTGAAGGAGATCAAGATCCACTTGTCTTCAACATGCATGATTCAGAAGAAGAGGGTGGAGAAGAAGAACATGATTTCCTTTTCATGTGGCACAAGGGTAGCCAGGAGGAGAAAGCCACCCTGTACATGGAAATAAGTGAAGAGGTTGGTGCGCAAGATCAGAAAACTCCAAGCCTCATGAAGAAGCAAGTAAATGAGGTGGTAGAAAGCGAAGCAACAATAATCATCAAGACCTTGGTAGAATAAGAATTAGAGTGAAACAATGACGTAGTGATGGAAGAGAATAAGGAAGAAAGTGCATGGAAAGATCATGGTAGTACGGGAGGCCCTAGTCTATCGGTAACTATTCCTAAGGGTACGCACATAGGGGGAAACCACATGAAGATCTAGAGGAAAGGAATGAGCTACATTTAATACCTTAGCAAGGTGTTACGAGCGCGCTTCTAAAGCACAGTTCCAACAAAGTAAATCTTGGAAATGAAGTTGTTTGATGAAGAAGGTGCATACCCTTAGACAAGGAAGATGGTCTTTTGGGAAATTAATTCCCACATCGATGAGCCATAGTTTGAGGTAAGCCAGGGGGTAGTAATGAAGATTCTGGAGTCAAAAGGAGATAACCCCTTGGTAAATGCTCAACAGCTTTCAGATGAGTAGTTATGCAACGTGCTCAACAAGGTCTCAATTGAGGTTGAAGCTAGGCTCTTTGGATGGAATGAAAAGATAATATTTCTAGAATAAAAACTAGAAAAGGAGGAGGAAGAGATAGAAAAGAAAGCCAAGGATCTAAAGCAAGAGGAGTTAATTAGCACTTAGCTAAAGAATGAACTCAGGGAAGAAAAGGAAAGGGTGCACAAAGTACATAAGAAGGTATAATCCATCATAGATGCCATTGTTTTGAAGCATCCAAACCTGACGCCACCCATGTAAAAGTATGGATCTTCCCTTGAGTTCCTTGAAGACCTAATGAACATCCTCACTATGGAGAGACAACCTCTAGCCTTAGAATATGTGAAATAAGTAGAAGTGCACCTAGAGAAGGAGGATAAATTAAAGGTGGTAGAAATCATGGCTGAATACAACAAAGTCCTTTTTGATGTAAAGATTATTTCCCATACCTCTGAGGCTGCATATGACAACTGCGTAGATAGAGATAAAGTGGCGAGTACCCTGGTCACCAAATATGAAGAAGATATTAAAGAGTTCTAAGAAAAGAACAAAGGGAATATAGCAGAGCAACATAGAATCTTGGCTGAGGTTGAAAAGAAGTCATAATATTTTGAGGCCCTAAGGGGTACAATCAAGAACTAGCTAAAGGAGCTATACCCACAAATTACTAAAAGGATGGATACGCTTGAAGACATGGGTAAGGAGTTGGAGAAAATTGTTGACACCATTAATGCTCAAAGAGATGGACTGAGTTTTGGGGAGGTAGGTGCCCTAGTCAGAGACCTCTACTAGAGATCACACAATGAATTTGATGCCTAGAACAAGTTGGAGGATGACTTGAAAAAATATTTTCCGAGCTTATTACAATAATGCCATCACTTCCCCATTCTTTCTTCTTTCTTAAAATTATTCATCCCCTTATTCTTTTCCCAAGATGGTAAGTATTTTGTGATTCTTTATTCATTGGAGAATTTTTCCTGTAGGTAAAGAATAGGCATAGTGTGGGGTGATGTTGGGCCCCTAGAATATTGAATAAGTACACAAAGGCACATGGGCGCACAAGGCCTAGGTTGAATTATGGGCATGTAAGAGAAGGTGCACAAGGCAAGGTTATGGAAGGGTTTTAGAAGGACCGTGTTATGCATTGGAAGACAAGGTCTCAAGACTTAGCCATATTTGGCATATTGGGAAGGACATGAGAAAAGCATGACCTGATTGCACATGCGGAGTGGATAAGGTGCTAGCCTGGTGACAGGTTGGCGTAGGAAGTAATATGCCCTACGATGAAAGCTTCAAGAAGACCATCATGGGAAAAAGTGGAGAGCTCAGTCCTGGAGGAGCATGCTCTCATGGAGGACCACATTCAAACACTTGGTGTCAGATATGAGGCTACAGAAGGATGATTTGGCACTTCAAGATGCCTATAAATACAAGCGCCCATAGAATAAAAAGGGATCAAAGATTAGATATAGAAATGATACACACGAGAGAGATCAATAGAGAGAAGAGCTCTACAGAAATGCCATAAGGAATTTTGTTTGGGTTGGGTAATAAAACATAGGAGATGGATGTACCAAGGGCTTAGAGGTTTTAATTTATTTTTGAGAGCTAGAGGATATGGATCTAGTTATGATGCATGACTTTGGTCTACCTTTTTGTGATGCTCTATAGTGAATCTAATGAATGTAATGAGGTTACCAATTTATTTGAATATGATCAGTAATGATTTTGGTGCATTTACATATCTTCACGGTTCTATTTTATGCATTTTTATGGAATGAGTATGAATCCTTGTGCATTTCCCTTTCCGTTTTGATTCAATTCTTAATCTATTAAGTACTTTTCTATCTGGAGTGACTGTAGTGATCTAGAAGCTGTTATAAGCTCTATGATTCTTGCATGTCTCATTTCCATTCACTTCCTTTAAGTTTGGATCATAGATGATGTTTTCCCACTCAACTCACATAAAAGAGAGACTCGGTACCCGTATTCACCTCGGGTGAGCGCCCAGCGCCCACTGGGTGATAGGCCAACACACATGGGATTCCCTTGTTCTTCAGTGGGTGTAAAAATGACTACATAGAGCTCCTCTGTAATAAGCTCAATTGGATTTACAAATAGGTAAGGAAGCTTAATGAAAATATTAGAGGCTGTGAGATGGCTGTGGATAGTGGTACAATGGATAATAATTTTCCTAAGGAGATAAATAATAGGGTAACCAAGATTGAAAAGGAGAAGGAAAATATCAGAGCTAAAGAATGTGATATCTTGTCCATTTTAAATAAAAACCTTGACCTTGTTACCCTCATCACTCATCATCTAGAGGAAGGGAAAGGTAAAGACAAAAACAAAAAATATGTCAACATAAAGGACATCAAAAATGGCTTGGATAGTATTAAGAAGGCCTTCCTGAAAGGCATGACGTAATTTAGGATGGAGTTTATCTTTTGCGGTACTTTTTATATGTTTTGGATGTGTTTCTATTATGTAATGGTTTTGGTTTTACTGTGTATTGGGTCCCAACCAAAACAACCGTGTATCCTTAATAAAAATTCTAACCATATAGTCATATAATGTGTGAAATTTACCTGTTAATACCTTCAAAAAATCAATTGAAATAGTCCATCAATCAGTATTTCTAGGTTCTTGTCTATCCATTCAATCATCTAAGTCTCCTTGCATACATCATTTCTTAGGTAAAATCCTCTAATCCCACACATGTGACAACATTTTCAGAGCATCTTATTAACCCTAACTTGTATTCATATTTTATATTTCATAATTTCACCTATACCATGTAACTTTAAAAAGGGGCATAAAGATATTGATGCTAGAAAAACACACCTTGCTTAAGGTCTCATCCTTTTCTGAATATCCAAAAAAACCAAAAACATAAAAAAAAATACAAAAATGTTGAAAAATAAAAATGCAAACTATTGAATAAAATTCAAAAACAACAAAAAAAAATATAAAATCCCAAAACATTAGAAAATAAATATTCAAAAACATTCAAACAAATCAAAATCTAAAAACATCCATAAATATGAAAATATAAAAATAATGACAAAATCCTATCAATATCCAAACCTAGTTATGGACAAGTGAAACATCATGATTTACATCACACCAATAAGATACAATATTTCCATCAAATTATCCTTAGAATATATCATTTCCTAGGAAAAAAACATGGCTATCATTGTCATCTCTTTGGACACATAAATACCTATCCACCTCCCTCATGTTCATATTTTCTCAGGGAAAAACCATTACCCTTGTCACATTCCTGCATCTCTTGTATTACTAAACATGAAAAAACAAAAATAAAACATTTGATTTATTTTATTATGTTTAGTTGTTCTTTCTTATTTTTTTACTTGATTGTATTACATTGTTATTTACTTTTGATTTATCCCTTTGACATACTACAAAATTTTCATCATGGTTTTTAATATCATAGTGCCTATTTTTTTTATGATACATCAAATAAAGGTTTCTTAAACCATTCAAACAATTTAATATATGTAACATTTTCCTATAAATATCATCCATCCTCTATCTAACCAACCATATCCTACCAAAAATTCCTTAACATATATCTAACCTTCTATCATTCATTATATTCTTATATTCTATAAAACATCCCTCCCAGGGGAATCTATTTTCATAATAGTCATCTTCCTTATGAATTAATCTGATTGATTCCTTTTTAGAATATACAGAGGTGGCCCATCGATAACCATTTATAATGTTATCTATATTGTGAAATAATCCTATTTATCCCTTCACACAATCCATTGAAGTGACCCATCAATCTACATTTCTAGTCCCTACCTATTCCTATCAACCAAGCCACTAGGAGAATCTCCTTCCACCAAAACCTCTTCTTCCACATTTTGATATTCCCTATGCCTCTTTCATCTCCATATGGTAGCTTAAGTGTAAATCACCTTATCAATATTCTCATTCGTCCTATATCTTTCTATCATTGCTACTTTCTTTGAAATGGCGTTGTTACTTGTAACACCCTCCTAAAGAAGGGGAAATGCAAGCACCCCAAATCTGCCACACATAAATCAATCATAAATATCTCACAAAATTATTATGAAGTTGTTATAAAATCATGTTAATAATCTCTTACATGATTAATTGAATCCTTTCTTCACATCCAATTCCCATCACATCCCATGGATAATTAATCTCAATTAATTTCTTATAATCCTAATTAAAAATCAACTACTATACATCTCTATTATCCTACACTCATCAAGATTAAGGAATCAATTAACATCCATAGTCATACATACATACATACATACATACATACATACATACATACATACATTACATACATATATATATATATATATATATATATATATATATATATATATATTATACACATACATACATACATACACACACACACACATAACCCCCAAAAAATAAACTTACATGTTGGGCATCAGAATATTGGCTGTGTCAAAGGGCGCATGTGTGCATGGGACCAATGAGGATAAAGGTGCGCGGAGTAAAAGTGTGCAAGACAAGGGTTTAAGCAAGGTTTTGTAGAAACCACGACACGTGTGCAAGGAAGAACAAAGGATCTCAAGACTTAGCCATATTTGGCATTCCAAGAAGCACTGAGGAAAAACGTGACTCGACTAGGCATGCGGAGTGGATAAGGTTCCAACCTAGTGACTTGGTGGTCAAGGAAAGAATATTACACACATGGAATATTCTAAGGAAGACATCATTGCAGAAAGTGGAGAGATCGGATAAGAAAAAACATGCTCCATTGGAGGACCATAGGAATACTTGGCATTCAATCTTATCCTGTTGGAAGGCATGGCGGTGGGTGCTAAGACTATTTATAGAGATGTTATGAAGAAAATAAAAGACACACATGGATGGGGATAGAGAGAAACATCGGGATCATCATAGAGAAGATGGAAGGCGAAGCTCTATGGGAATATTAGGAGGTTCTAGGGGCTGGGGTTCTCTTTAGAGGATTGTAGAAATGGTAATATATCTAGAGTGATGGGTATATGATAATCACTATAATAAGGGAAGCATAGCTATAATTTATGATGCATGAGTCAAATCTGTATTGATACATTTGGTTTGTTATGACCCTTGTGAATGTAATGTGGTTACTAAAAATATGATCAATATTAATATATGTCTCTGTTATGAATATATTATTCATAGGTGCAACCCTAGTGTATTTTCCTTATGTTATGAATTAGATCTACTTAATAGATGATGTTTCTCTTGTTATTTGAATGGGTATGTTGGTATAATAGTTCATCCTATGCTCTTAGAATGAATGCATGATCATTTACCTTTTTGCTTCTAATTTTTCTGCCAATGGCAATATCATCTCAAAATGCTCATATAAAGGAGGTTCTTGGTGCATGCGTGCATTGGGTGATAGGCCGACGTGCATGGGACTAGAGTTTTGTTCTAAGGGAACATAAAAATGACTACATCTTGGTTCTGTTGTTGGGACATCTTTTCAAAGTTTTTTGTAGAATGATGGTTGATGACAAAACACTTGACCTTAGAAAGTGTCGAAACATGGTTTAAGAGAATGAAGGATGAGTTTTCTCAAAGATTTAGTATTGGAGCTGAGTTTGATGCATGCAAATAGGTAGAAGAACACCTATATCATGAGTTATAAGAGAACTTATTTTGTTGTTTTCCAGTAGAATTGTATAAATGGCTCTCAACCTGTACATCTAGATCAAGCTGGTACTATAGATCTTGCTTGTGGACCTAAGATGAATATCAAAGGCTTTAGGATGTGGATCTGACTTGAACATGTACTGTTGATCACTAGTGGAGAAGAGTGTTGAACCATTATACCCTAGAATACACTATTTCTACGTATTCTTGTCCAGAGGTTACTGAGTTTTAGTTCCTAAGGGAACTTAGGGGGTCATTTTTGTGATCTATCCTATTGGCTATAAATATCTTGATCATTATGCTAAGTTTCAAAGCATTCCCTATGGCCATCTAAATCTTCTTTAAGCACTAGATGAGGAAGCTAGGGTGGAGGAAGATGGTAGACCTTACAATGGAGAAGGAGAGGGAAGAGAGATGACTCAAGTATAGAGAATCGCATGAAATGGAGTTTCCACGAAAACGTGAGGTTATGGAAGTGATGGATTTATAGAGGAAGATGTTACATGAAGGAATTGAGGTTCACACAGAGGACATGGAACCTAAGCAGTATGTGCTACCCCATCTTGGTAAGCATGGGAGAGAAACCCCTTAAGATTTTGATGAGAGTTCATCGCATGGAGAAAGGAGATCCATTGACGCACATCTAAACCTGCCTGGTGACCAACCCCTAGCACTTAGTTTTCCAAATCAAGAGACACATATTGCTAACCCAGTTGGTATCGAAAAAAGTGATTGATCTGCACCTAGAAGATATAGTTTATTGTTTGGGACATTTATGGCCACACAAACAAATCTTGTGTTTGGAGGGGTTTTTTTACAAATTACGAGTACATAAATTTTAGGTATCACGTATAAGAGTGGTGTAGGATACACATCCGGTAGCAGAGAAATATCAAAAATCATTGGCGCATAGTTCATTGGAACATTGAGAACGCTATGTGCGACCATTTTAGACCATTACCGGTTACATGAGGTGGATCTGAAGGCACAAGACATGGTAGATAAAATGGATCTAGTGGTGGAGGAAATACTGGAATGAATCAAGGTTATGGGTCAGGTGGTCAAGGACCTCAACCACCTCAGCAAGTGTTTTTTGAGATGTCTTTGCATTTTCTAAACTATAAAGGTGTTGAGGATGTTGCAGAGCATGTACATAGGTGTGAACTGTTATGATGTGTGAAGGGGATCACTACCTCGGAGTGGAAGGCAAGTAATTTTGCAAAGACATTGTAGGGATGTGCACATAGCTAGTGTTGAAGGTATGATCCCCATCAGACAGTGGTAGATTACACTGTGTTGCGAAATGCCTTCTTGGCTGAGTTCCATATCCCTGAGTTTCAGTAGAAGAGAATAAATGCACTGAAGGAGATCCAATAGGGGATGGTATAGAGTGTGTAGGAGTACGACACATATTTCAAGACTCTCTTATCAAAGCTATCCTATGATATTCACTCGTATTAGCATGCTCAGTGGTTTGTTGGAGGATTTATAACACCATTTAGAAAATCCCTTTCACAAAAGACTTTCACTGACCCACACGAGGCCTTGGCAGCTGATCAATGTGCTGAAGCCATCAGAAGCATTAATACTAATGTTAGCCCATTCCTTGAGTCTTAGATTACTGCAATAACAAAACATCTAGAGAAGCTATCTATGAACTTGACACATGAGACTCGTAGTGGTCTATGGTGCACAAATTGTGAGGTAGAGGGGCATACAAAGGATGAATGTCCCCAGTTATTGGTACATGCCATGACAATGGATTATAAAATTTTCCATGGAGATCATGATGCAAGTAGGTGCCCACTACTACAATGCACGATCCATAAGAATGTGTCATGTTATTGTAATATTTGTACCTGTACTACCCATGTCACAAAGGATTATAGGTTAATTGACCAGATACATGGAACCATTGATATTAGTGTGTGCCAAACCAACCTCGCAAGTAATTACAAGGAAAATGGTCATCACTATGAAGGATGCATGGATGGTGGGGCATGTGGAATAAGTTTCTAAGGAGGATTTCATGGTTTTGCTAACTGCAGAGGATGAAGAAGTGAGTTCCTGCATGGAACGTGTTACAACTATGGATCCAGAGAGAACTACGAGCATGATTTCCCTGATCTATTACAATTCTCGTGGTGTGGAAAGAAGCATAGGTATAAGGAGTGCCTGAATTTATTTGAGCACATGAGCCAACATCATTGGAAAAACAAAGGTTCTGGGATGGTAAGCATGAGGAAGGATGATTCACAATGGATGCCGAGAGTGGCGCGTGAGTTAGAAATAGAACCGATACTGGTTATAACGCGATCTGAGATTGCACACATAAGGCAAGTACCAATGTAAAGACTGCTGGTTGTTAGAGAAGATGTGGCACATGGAAAGTATCTAGACCCCACTCACCAGAAGGAGGTGTATCAAGAAACCATTGATGTGATTCGAAGCCTACAAGGAGAGATCCATTGCCTGAAAGAGTAGTCAAGATAGTTGGAGCAAAGGAAGAATGCTGAGGCTCCACATAAGCATCTAGATGAGGTTAGAGAAGTATGCAAGATGTTGAGGAAAGATAATATCATTCCCTTGCTAGGGGTATGGTTAGGGGAGAAGGTATTGCACACTCAAGAATGGTGCGAGAGATAGGTTCTACATACCAACCTTTCTCCCCAAAGCCTTGATTATGAAAAGGAGATTACCTTGAATGCTATTATAGATGGGTGGCTCCTAAGCAATATTTTGATTGACACGGGTGCAAAGGTAAATGTTCTCGCTCTAGATACATGACATCAGATGGGAAGACCCCCATTACAACCATATTTGAATGTGGTGTATATGGATAACAACACAAAGGTAATGCCCATTGGTGTTGTGAAATATGTTGTTATCACTATCCAAGGGGAAAATTTCACTTGGGTTTTGAAGTCTTGGCACTAGAAAAGGAAGACAAATTTCCAATGTTACTTGGGTGCCCCTGGTGTTATAAAAATAATTCTAACCTAAGGTTCAATAATGGATACATAAGTTTTGAAAATAAGGAGGAGCGAGTCATTACCCCCTTAACCAATGGCAAAGCAAAAATATATAGTGATCCCTTGGGAGAGGAAATTCTTGATAGGATCTATGTATGCTCTATCAGGGACCTTGAGGTGATTCACCCTACAGAGGGAGTTATCCAATCTGAAGATGCTCAGTCCATGAATGATACAACTAGTGTGGCATGTGATAATTGGGATCATAAGACTTATGAGTTAATTGGGTGACAACTAAGAGGATCGGTTACAAGGGTAATGAAGGTGCATTCAGTCATGTACCTAGGAGGGAAGAAATTTCCAAGTTACTCTGGAGGGGATAACCGTGATGATTTCTTGTAGGAAATGGAGGATCAATAGAGAAGTGAGGTTGAAAGAAGAAGGTTGTTCAACTAAAAATTTCTTGGGACCACAACACTCTAGTGGGAAACCCATGACGATAGCCTTCTAGAGTGGCGCAAGGTGAGAATTATGTTCTCTATAAGGTTCTCCTGAAGTAATACATTCAATAAAATACGAGACTACTATGGGAAGGAACCTGCCTCATTTCATGTCCAAGCATGTGAGAAAGCATGGATGGAAGGCACAAAGGCCTTACCACCTTCCTTATGGGTTCACAATCTATATTCTGCCTTACAAGGCTACGTACGTGCATGGTACATTCACTTAGAGATGTGCCGCCAGATAGGGAATTGGTAGGAGATGATGGTTGATATCCTTCAAGCTTCTGAGTACCAAAGTACTAAACCATTAGTGGATAAGGCATTATAGGTTGTAAAATTCCTTATAATGGGAGATAGTGATATGGTGGAGGATAGGATAATGGAACTATTAGGTGAACATGGTTTGGAGATGCACTTTGATGAAGAAGAATCAAAAGAGATAGAGATTGAGCGCACATACATAGAGAAAGAAAAGGGAAATATACTCTACGTAATATATGGTGAAGAGATGGAGAGTTTGGATGCTAACCATACTGAAGGTACATGTGAAGTTGTTGATAGTGATGATGAGAAAGTGTGCACCTACTATGAAACCCTAAAAACAATGAAGGTTAACATTGGTTCAGAGGCTAAACCTAAAGAGGCCACTATTGGAGACTATTGGTCGGAGAAGGAAGTTTTGAAAATAATTGATCTATTACGTGAGTTTCAGGATTTATTTCCACATGGGTACCATGATCTTAAAGGTTTTCACCACTCCTTGAGGGAGATTAAGATCAATTTTAAAGAAGGTACACGCTCTAATATTAATCTTTGCATCAAGGTTAAGGAGGAGATAAACAAGATGATAGCACTAGGAATCATTGAAGCTGTGGAGGAATCAGAATGGGTAAGCCCCATGGTCATCAATTTTAAAAAGGAGAGAAGGATAAGGATTTTCATTGACTATAGGGACTTGAATGAGGTATGTGTAATTGATCCTTTCCAAACCCCTTTTACCGAGGAGATTCTGGAGGGAATGGCCGGGTGTGAAATATATTCCTTCACGGATGGATTCTTAGGATACCATCAAGTTAGAATTACTAAAGAAGACCAAGAAAAACAAATTTCACCACTGAATGGGGAAGTTTTTCCTATATAGTCATGCCTTTTAGACTAAAGAACGCACCGACTGTGTTTTTGTGCATAGTGGTCCATGCATTTCAGAATTTTATTCATAGATTTCTACAAGTCTACCTTAATGACTAGATGATGTATGAACTAGTGAAATACCATTGTGATAATTTAAGGCTAATGTTTGAGAGATGTTGGCAGTTGAGGATATCCCTCAACATTAATAAGTGTATTTTTGTTACTCCATTTTGGACCCTGTTGGGGCACATTATATGTAAGGAAGGTTTATTAGTGCATCCCACCAAAGTTACTGTTATTGTGAGGTTGGGGGAGCCTACTAGTCAGAGCACAGTGTGTGGGTTCCTTGGGCATACGAGATACCACAAAAATTTTATCAATGGGTATGCTTAAATCGTTGTGTCATTGGAGAAGTTACTAAAATAGAAAAGTGTCTTTCACGTGGGAGAGGCGCAATAGGTGAAATTTGAAACTTTGAAGGATAGACTTGTCACTGCACCCATATTATGGTTTCCCTCTTAGGATAAACCTTTCCACGTGCATGTTGATACCTCAGGGACAACCATTGGATAAGTCCTAACATATCATGGATAAGGGATTGTTGATCACTCCCTTTGCTTTGCAAATAGGAATTTGACACTAGAAGAACAATTTTACACCACTACTTATCGTGAAGCACTTTCAATGATCTAAGTGATACATAAGTTCATGTAGTATCTACTAGCAACACCTTTCATATTTTACGTTGATCACATGGCCTTGAAGTACTTTGTGAAAAATCCTATTTTGTAAGTGTGCATATGTCAATGGGTCTTGTTGTTTCAAGAGTTTGAGTTTACAGTTGTTATGAAACCAAGAAAAAGTAACTTAGGTCCTAACCCTTTTTCAAGAATTGACTCAGGGGAGGATGTGCATAGCATTGAGGATGTTATGCTAGACACACAAATTTTTAGATTGTGGTGCATGCCCTCTGACTTAGAGGATATTTTTGTGTTTCTCAAAATGGGTGTGGCGCTAGAAGGAATGAAAGATTTGGAGAGGAAAAAATTAGCTATACTCACCACGCCCTACATGCTAATTAGCAGAGACTTATACAAGTTAGTTCATGATGAGGTTCTATGCTGATGCGTGTTATAGCATGAGTGTGTTTCTATCATGGAAGAAGCACATGATGGGATTGCAGGATGGCACTATGCAGGGAATGTTACCACATGGAAGATTCTACTCGCAGCGCTCTAGTGGGAAATTATATATAAGATTGCATTGAGTTTTACAAGGTCTGTGACCATTACCAGTGCCTTGGAGGGAGAGGAAGACATGATGAAATTCTATTGAGGTTGAAAGCCAGTGAAAAACCATACAAAAAATGGGCAATTGATTTTGTAGGACCAATTTCACCTACCACACAAAGGGCTAGTTCACACTATATCATCACTTGCAGTGATTACTTAACAAAGTGGGTAGAGGTAATTCCTACAAGTGACTGTACAACAACTACAACTGCTAGATTCGTATGGGATAACACAATCAGCAGGTATGGAGGTCCTTTAAGATTAAATATTGATAGGGGTACACATTTTTTGAATGAAATAGTCAATATTTTATTGGAAAAATTAATGGTGGCCCATTGTAAGAATACCCCCTATCACCCACAAGCTAATGGAACTGTTGAGGCATTTAACAAAATTTTGAGTCACACGCTGACAAAGATTTGTGATGTCAGAAGAAAAGATTGGGATGACAAGGTATAAATCATCTTATGGGCATACATGACAACCTAAAAAAGGTTGAACAAAGCCACACCATTTCAATTGATGTTCAGAAAATAGGCCATTTTTCTATTTGAATTCATGTTACCATCACTACGTATTACACATGTAGGAGGGTTAGCTAATGAACAAACAATTCAAGAGTGCATGGAGCAGTTAATACAGCTGGAAAAAATCTGATCAATTTCTAGATGGAGACAAAAGATTGAAAAGGAATGATAGAAAGCATGACATGATACCCATATAAAAAAAACCAATTCAAGGTTGGGTAGATGGTTTTGTTATATGATTCCAAGTTTTTGTGCCCTCCTGGGAAGATGAAATTCCTTTGGTTAGGGCCATATATCATCTCGTACATCCTTGACTCAGGTGCTTGCTAGTTACAAGTGCTAGATGGAATGAGGATACCAGGCCATTTTAATGGGAGTAGGTTGAATCCCTACTATAAATAAGGTAGTATTTCTAGTTAGCCTAGGATTTCCTTTTATGCATTTCTTTTCCTTGTGTTTCCCTTTCTCGTTACTTTTTCTCTTTTGTTTGTGTTGTTTTGTGTGCCTTGTGTGCAAATAACCACTTATTTATTTCAAAATAATGTGTAAGTGAAGAGGACTTTGCATTTTTTTTAGTGTGGGGTAGAATGGTGTGAAGTGAAAAATAAGCTAGTAGTGAAAGTTTTGTTCTTATGACCCAGATTTAAAGATAAAATATGCGTAAGGTAGAAGAGCGCATGTGAAAAAGGTGGAAAATAAATTTTTGTGTCAGGATAGATTCACAAAGACAACATACAAGGGATGAGAAGTGCATGAACAATATGAGGTAGGTGAGGCAAAAAATCAAGTCAAGGGCAGAAGAAGTGCCTTCAGTGCTGCAAGCGCGTGCGTAAGAGTCTTCGGTCAGTAAGGATTTTTTTACACCATAAGGTTGTAATGTTTTTTTGTGTAGGATTGGGCACATGGGAAAGAGTGCTTAAGATAAAGTTTAGTGGAAAAAGCCTCATTTAATGTTAATTATGTTAGTAGGTGTCATAAAATTTATCACAGGAAACAAGAAAATGATATAAGTATAGGGTCGGGCACATTATTATTTACCTTGCTATCACGATATTGAAGAAGCTCTTGCAAATTAGGGAATCTACGAAGAAATATTTTTGTGAAGGAAGAATCATAATAATATGAGTGCATGACTAGGGTAATCTGCTAACCAGAGTGGGAATAGTACATGGGCATAGGGAGGTTTCAGTGGATTATGCTATCTTGTGGAAGAGTTTTCCAAGTTAGGATTTTGTAGCTAGGGCACATGACTAGAAGGATTCTTTTGCAAAGTTGAGCCACAAATTTGAATAGAGTGAGAAAGAGGAGCAAGGAAGATTTTTTTTTAACCTAACATTAAGATGGAACCAAAGAAGGAAACCGTCTCACCAAAGAAGGGTAAGGGCAATTGAAAATAGAATTCCACCACTATTTTCAACGTGGAGTGGTATGTGGAGATGCAGTACCTAGATGGAGTGTTACTTGGAAAAGAGTGGGTATCCGACATGAGGAAGATGGTCGTGAGCAACTATAACCAATTCACAAGCACCACATAGAAGGATATGACATTAGAAATATTTTTCTTGACGGATAATAGGACACCAGAAGGAATGCCGATATATGATGATAAAGTGAAGGTAAAATTGGAGAAGGTTGGGTTGCTATAGTTATATGAGTTACCCTATTTTGGAAATCCTGAGTGTCTATACCAATGGTTGATGTCGCACGTGCATGAGGACCACTTCTACTTTGTAGGCTACAGAATGCGCATAACTCCTCAACTTATCTCTAAATTTACTAGCCTTTTTTGCGAAGGGGAGCCGTTAGATGATGACCTGGAGGATAAGGAAGCCATTTAGGAGATAGTCTAGGCTTATGACTATAAGAAGGGGTCTCATTTCTATGATATTTCAGATATCTATGACCCACTGATGAGAATGTCCACACACTTGGTATCCAAGATGAATGGGCAAGAGAGTTGGACATAGATAAACAAGGTCTGGTTGAATATGTGCTAGAAGACTACAGAAGGAACCATCTATAACCTGTCCACCTTCATTGCAGAAGAAATCATTAGTATCATGCATGAAGGAGAGAAGATAATGTTTGGTAATTTCCTCCTTTCCATCATCTTCTCAAACATTAGAGTTCCCAATGGGCTAGAAAAGTTTGTATGGGAATATCCAAATGAATACCCTTCACCCACAAAAATATTTGGAAAATACGCTTGTGACACTATGATGGCCACCCACAAGGCATGCCTGGAGAAATGGTACAAGAGGATGCATGATGTGTTTAGAGAAGAATGGAGGATACCCAAATAATTTCTAGTACTAGTACAAGGAGAGTTCGAGTTCACTATCTACCATCATTTATGCATTGGTAGATTCACATTGACAGATGGGACCAAGAGTCCATGATGTAAACTACCTTTATTTTTCACCGTGCAGTACTTTTAGGTAGGGGTCAATCACTTTAAAGAATTTAAAAGCGTAAGGTTCAACCTCAGTGAGGTGGACCAAGACCACCACAAGCTGTGAAGGAAGCTAGTATATCCCAAAAAGTGTGCTTATGTGGAGAAGTATGTTTCCCATGAGGTGCGCATGACAAAACTTGCGACGCTACCAATTGCTAGAAGGATCCCAATGAGGGTATACTTGTGAATTAGGACAAATTATGAGAAGTGCACCTACTTGGAAAGTGATGTCTCCATCCCTGAAGATGCCACCAGAAGAAAGAAGGCCATGCAAAGAAAGAGGGAGAGGAAATAGGTGCCAAAGAAAAAATCACCAAGTTTGCAGAAAACACAATCTGTGGGCGCGCCGGAGTCAGGTACCAAGCCAAGTACATATGCATGGAGGAATAATTCCCCCATTAAGGAAAAGGAAAAGTCACCTGAGGAAGGGGTTTCATAGTAATAGAGCCTCGTGCACAATAGGAATCACCAAGGAAAGAGTCTCCTGTAGAAAAAGAAGAAAAGGAAGAGTCTCCTATACTAGAGTCACCAGTTAGGAAGAAGAAGAAGGTAGTAGAGGAGGAAGAATCGGAAGAAATAGAGAGCCTGGAAGCCTACAAAGGTGAAATGGATGATGACAAGAATGAAGAGGCTCAATATCATGTGGTGTACATGGTGCATGACTCTGAAGACGAAGGAAATGAAGAAAAGGGTGGAGAAGAGGAAGGTGCTCAAGGAAAAGGGGAGAGTAAAGAAGTAAATAATAAGGATTAGAGGACCTCTAGCCTCACAAAGGAGTAGATAGAAGAGGCTACGGAAAGAAAAGTAAAGAGTATAATAGAGAAGTTAGTGGAGAAGGAAGTGGACCAAAGCGCTAATGAGATACTCAAGGAGATAGAGGAGAAAAGCATAAGGAAAGAGTATGGAAGCATGGGCGGAGATCCCATCCTAACGGCGAGCTTTCCAAAAGTAGCATGCACATGAGGAAAAGATGTGTTAGTGGCACAAGGTAAAGGTATGAGCTACATAAATGATCCAAGTAAGGTACTACATGCATGCTTCTAGAGTACCATACCTATAGACTAACTCATTACACGGTCTTCATTCGAGGAAGAGGGCACGTATCCCTAAACTAGGAAAATGCTATCTTTGGCATTTGAGTCCCACTCAATGAACTTGAGTTCAAATTAAGACAAGGGGCACTGATGAAGGTGCCATAGAATACAGGAATAAACCCGTTGGTGAATGCTTAATAGTTTTCTGATGATCAGGTCTGTAATGCACTCAACAAGGTGTCGGTTGAGGTGGAGGAAAAACTCTTTGGGAGGAATGAAAAGGTGAGATTCCTACAAGGAGAATTAGAGAAGAAAAATGAGGAGCTCATTAAAAAAATCAAGGATCTGAAGTAGGAATATTTGATCAGTGCACAGTTAAGGCATGAGATGAGGGAGGAAAAGGAAAAGGTGTATGAGGTATACAATAAAATTGAGATGATTACAGATGTTAATGTGTTGAAACATCCAAATCTCAAACTGACTGAACAAAAAAATGAGTCTACCTTGTAATGATTAGAAGACTTGACTCGCATCCTTACGATAGAAAGGTGGCCACTCACCTTATAGCCAACAGAAGAGGAACTATCGTGCTAGTAAAAAGAGGAAAAGAACAAGGTTGTGGAGATAGTCACTCGGTACACTAAACTCCTTGCCACTGTAAAGACCACCACACAAATAGCTGAAGCTACTTATGAAAATTACATTAACAGAGATAGAGTAATAAGCATTCTAGTTACTACACATGAGGCATATCTCAAGGAGTTTCAGGAGAAAAATAAGGGAAATAGGGCAGAGTGGGATAATATCCTGGCCAAAGTAGAGAATAACTCAAAACCCATCGAGACCTTACGGGGCTCGATAAAAACCTGGCTTAAGGATTTATATCCCTAGATCACCCGCAAGATGGATGTACTATACAACTTTAACAAATAGCTGAAAAACATTGTGAGCACGTTGAATGCTAAGGGTGATGAAATAAGTTTTGATGAGGTAAATGACCTAATAGGTTACCTCTATCAATAGGCACAAGATGAAGTGGATTCCTGGGAGAATACTGAGGCAGATATAAGGAAGGATTTCCCACTAATCCTTCAGCAATAAACAAATTCTTCTTCATTCCTCCATTTTTTATTTCTTCCATTTATCATTTATTATTCCTTCATTCTTTATTCTAACCATTCAAAGTCCCACCATTTTTTATTTATTTGAAGAGAGGATGTTTATGAGGATGGAGAAAAATATTAGTGTGGGGTGATGTTAGACCTTAGAATATTAGTTAAGTTCCAAAGGGTGCGTGCGCACACATGACTAGTGAGGATAAGTGTGTGTGTGGTAAAAGCGTATAGAAAAAGGGTTTAAGAAAGTTTTAGTAGAAACCACGGCATGCATGCAAGGTAGAACAAAGGATCTCAAGACTTGGCCATATTTGGCATTCCAAGAAGCACTAAGGAAAAACATGACTCGACTAGGTGTGCGGAGTGGATAAGGTGCCAGCCTAGCAACTTAGTGGTCAAGGAAAGAATATTCTATGCATGGAATATTCTAAGGAATACATCATTGCAGAAAGTGGAGAGCTCGGATTAGAACAAGCATGCTCCATTGGAGGGCCACAGGGACACTTGTAATTCAATCTGCTCCTAGAGGAAGGCATGGTGGTGGGTGCTAAGCCTATTTATAGAGATTCTCTTGAGTAAAGAAACGACACACATGGACGGGGATAGAGAGAATAATCAAGATCATCATAGAGAGGATGGAAGACGAAGCTCTGCGGGAATATTAGGAGTTTCTAGGGGCTGGGGTTATATCTAGAGGGATGGGTTTGTGATAATCATTGTAATAAGGGAAACATAGCTAGATTTATGATGCATGAGTTTGATTTGTATTGATACATTTGGTCTATTAAGACCCTTGTGAATGTAATGTGGTTACCGGAACTATGATCAATATAAATATATTTCTCTATTATGAATATATTGTTCATGGGTGTAACCCTAGTGTCTTTTCCATATGTTATGATTTAGATCTTATCACTACATGATGTTTCTCATATTATTTGAATGTGTATGTTGGTATAATATCTCATCCTATGCTATCAGAATGAATGCATGATCATTTACCTTTTCTACATCTAATTTTTTGTCAATGGCAATATCATCTCACAATACTCACATAAAGGAGGGGCTTGGCACCCACGGGCACCTCGGGTGAGTGCCCAATGCCTACTGGGTTGATAGGTCGACACTCATGGGATTAGAGTGTTGTTCTAAGGGCACATAAAAATGACTACATTACACACCTAATCTCACACATAATTTATATTATTAGAAATCTAAGATAAATTAAGAAACCCTTGTTGATGTAAGAGGTTTCTAAAGTTGTATATTACTTTAAATTTAGAATGAATCCTTGGATCATCATCCCTTCTTTACAAAAACAATGATATATGTTGCACAAATAGTTTTAAAGAATCTTTATATAAAAATAAAGTATACAAAATAATGTATGTTTTACATTTACTTGTTTCTTGCATTAATATTCTTTCATTACTTGGTTCATGCATAAATAGACTAGGTTTTATGTGGTGTTAATTGCAAGCTATGTGTATATAGTTTAAAAAATACATAAATGATTTGACATCATATTGTATTCTACATAATTCATTTTATGTCATTAGCTAGGATGATGACACCATCTAAAATAGAGTTTTGACTTATACATTTTAGATATGCATTTATAGAGTCTTGTTTTGTAATTTATTAAAGTAAGAATATTAAAGATGACCTCTTTACACTTGCAAATACACCATAATGATAAGAGTATGAGCTAGGATAAAATGAGCTCACATCAAGGAAGATAAGTTGACAAAAAGACTTGAAGATACCAATAAACAAGGTTTACCAATGTTTGGCTCCCAAAATTTGTTCTAATTAGTTATTCTCCTATTCATATTAACTCTATCTATGAGAATCTCATAAAAATACTACAATCAATAATATTTCACTTAATATTTTATTTTGTAAGTATCCCTAACATATATTAATTTGTATTTTTATTAGTGTTTATTTCATGATTTATGTATTAGACAATATCGATTATAATATTATATTTAAATTATTGATTTATTTTAAATTATTATTATTTACACCCTAAAATAAATTATGGAATGTAAATGCAATATGCAAAAACAATATATAGGATGTAAGGTTTCGGTAAAATAGGCTATTTAGATTTAATTCATTCATAATTAACCATGTATAATCATAACAAAAAATTAATACTTAAAATAATGATAAGTGATAGAAGGATGAATCAAATACATAAGAGGAGATAAAGAATTAGCTGTAAAAAATGTAATAGAGGATATCTATACATCTAGAGAGGAAAAAATGATAATCAGAGACTGGAGATGACATGTGTGTAAAAAATTACCTAGTGCAAGTTTGTCTAACTACTTTGTAATATTTTCTTGAATATATATGATCTTGATTGGATCTGTATTTTCTTAAGCCCTTCTATAACCACCTTTTATAACTTTTCTTGTACTTAAATTATTTATAAATATGCTTCACTATATGTCACTCTTGTTTTCACAAGCTCGAAACAACCTTTAATGACCTATATAAAAACATAAACATTATATACCTAAAATGGAGTCCATGAAAGCATTAGATAAAAAATATAAATCATTTATGTGGTGTGGTTGGACTACCATTGGTGGTCAACCCCTATTAAACACATTTAAGTTCTAAAATACATTCCCTTGAGTGAGGTTGAGCTTCATGTAGCTCTCCTTTTTGCATGTGCAAGTGTGACTGTGATCGAAGCCAACCCCCTATGAGTGCCCTAATGTATCTTGACACAAAGGTAGTGGGATAAGTATATAGAATAAAGAATTTACCCAACGTAGTAGTAATATGATGTAGAGTGATTTAGATATTAGATTAAACCCATTGTCCCTTGAAAAATTCTGGGAGTGCCTTTTCTCTTACCAAGACATGGTTCTAGGAATTTTGTGTGCTTGAAAATGGAGGAAGATACAATATTTGAATTAATCGAGTGCTTCAGACATATAGTATAATGAATTCTCTAAATGATGTGTAACCAATTTAGAAATATTTAGGATATCCTTAAGTTATTTTGGATTAGTTTTTTTCATAATAGATTATGAAAGTTCCATGTGAGTAATAAAGTGATATTAACTTATTTATATAGCATTTTGTAGGTGAAATATTATGATAAGGATAAACCTAGGAAGATTAAATGAAACAATTATGATATTAAAATTAAAATTAGAGTTGGAATATAAGAAGTGGCATGATAGTACAAGCCAGCCAAGGTCATATAATTTATTTTGACTGAAATGTATGGTTTTGGATAGGAATCTTGTGATGTGAGACCAAAATTTATGCAATGATGCATATAGGTGATTTACTACTTTTCTTAAATAATAAATCCATAGTTAATGAAAAAGAATCATGTGGATGAGATATTTAGGAAAGAGATAGGGATATGTAATGATTGGAAATAGAATATGAAATCTTTGTCTTAGCTAGGGAAAATTGCAAAAATGTCATTACCAAAAGTTAATTTACTAAATTTGGGTGTCTACATTTTCCCCCATTTAAGTTTGTAATTGAAAATTACATGCTTATATTAAAAACATGCTTGAGTGTGTACACACACTTTATATTCATTCGATAGTTTTAATCCATTGAATTTGTTTTGGCACCTTCCATGTGGAATGTGTGACACAAATTTTAATTAATGTCTATGATAGAAACTAAATTGTAACTCAAGATATAAATAATTCTTAAAATTTTTGTAAAACTGAACTTACACATGCAAAACATGTAAGGAATAAACCTGTTTATTATACAAAGGGAGGAGTGCCCATTCTTGTTTTACTTTGGAGATTAGGAAGTGTCACTAAAATTCTAAGGATCAATCCATAGTTATGTCAAATGAGAAATTAGAGTTTTGAGTGCATGTAACCCAACTAAATGGAGAGCGAGAGAGAGGAACTAAAGTACCCTATTAAGAAAGAATAATGTGTATCAAAATATTTAGTAACCCTGATATATTCCCCTTTGAATTTGTTAGAGGATAAGAAAGAATACCGATAAAGAACTTAGCCACTTTAGTACCTGTTGGTATCCAAATTTTTTATCTTTTTTAAGTTGAGAAGCATCACAAATTTGGCACAGAGCTTAGAGACAGATAGATCATGATGTATGTCATTTTTTAGCTGGGGATGAGATCTAACTGGCCTTGTGTCACTCAGATTTGTGGAGAGATGGATAGCACCTTCAAGAGGATTTGACATATTCTCACTACTTTAGGTTGTTCCTTTTGACCAAGGTGAGAGGACCCGTAGTGTAACCTTTGTTTGATGAAGGAGATGGAGATATCCTTATTTTGCACAAATTTTATGAAGAAAAACTTGGAAAAGTATGATCAATACTCCATAATTAACTCTCAAGAGTTGTCACTTCTAAATGATGGAGATACTTTCAAAGAAAGGCTAAGGTTACTGAGGACATTATGGGATCCTGATTGTTCCGCATATTTTAGTAAATAGATTTTGTTCCTTTGTTGATATATAGGGAAAATAGGGGTAGTTCAGGATGAATTCATGGTTTTTGAAAAATTTTGGTGGGAGATTGAGCAGGATAAAGTTTATTATACCATATCTTTGAGAAACTTCACAACAATTGGAAAACTAAAAGACATAATAATTTGGAATAGCTAAGATATTCCTTCAACCAGAAGGTGTGCTTCAATGGAGGCCCATATCCGCACGGTTACACACAATATTTGAGAATCTAACATGAAGGATCGAGATAAAAGACTCAATTAAACATAAAATACCCTTGTTTCCTCATGCTTAAGATACACTTGAAGGCTTACAGATAATCTTTATCAACAAATGACAACGAAGTGATTTTAAATTGTTTATCTCATCACAAGATGAAGGCTCTTCTTGAAACGAAATTGCAAATTCCACTAAATTTTCATAGGGACGAGATCATGTGTGATTCGGAGGGATTTTAACACAATATTGCAATAGGAATAAGAAAAACTACTTGTAGACATTCCGAAATAAAGCAAACACAAATCGCTTCAAGATTGACACAAATTAACTCAAAATTGATTAAATTCATCAGCAATGGAAATTTTATTTGAACAGTCTCAAAGTTTTTCAATGGTTGTACACTCACAACCAACTTGATGTGATTGAAATTTTAAACAAAGCATATTAACAGGTTTCTCAGATTGGTCTCTCAAGAAGACAGGCTCTCTAAAATTTTACTCTTAAGAATTCAATTCCCTACCTTTTGTAAGAGTATTCTCATTGCATTTATACATTTCACTCGATCACTCATCCCAAAATTTCCCCCAAAAAAGAAGAATATTCGAGGGACCTTTACTTGTAACCAATTTGTCTCGAAAAGTGAGGTTTAACAAATTTGCAACAAAAAGTTTCCAGTTTGACAAATCATGAACTGATCACGATTCCCAGACCCTAGAATAATAACTAGGATGTCATGCCACAACCTTTTTGACAATAATTTTAATCATTCTGATTCTGTCATGTGAGAAATCCCCATTTTAATCATTCTCCAGAGGCTTTGCATAGCTAGATCTGATAGGGAATCCTTTTCACCCTCGAGGCAACACCTTTTTCATCTTTTACACCTACAACCTCCATCATTTCATCCTTTTCCCTTTCTTTCCTTTGCAACTCTGTCCTGCATCTAGCTTCTCTAGTAATTCATGTTTTTACAAGTGCTTGAACAATTCCAAATTCAAAATAATGACCTTAACAATCCTTGGACTCACAAATTAAGTTCTGAATCCACTCAATGGCACTTTATAGACAAAAATGACAAGGAATTATATCAAAACATGATGAAAAATAGTGCGTATTAACATCTCCATGAGTCTTGGAGTAAAAATGATAGAAAAATAGACACAATACATAGTAACCAATTATTCTAACCCTTTTTTATTTAATATTATATCCATCCACGTGCTTCCTTAGCAAAACTACAAAGGAGAAGTACAGGGGCAAGTTTCCAAACAATCGCAGGCCTTTCACGTGCCCTGGGCCAAAAAATGCCTTTTGGCCTTTGAAAAAGTATCAATAAAGAAGGAGCCAATGGAAGCCTTCATGTGTCTCAATGGCACATTTTAAGATGGAACACAAAAGTGAAGACCCCAAACAAGCATGGGCTCACCATGTGTCTCAGTCTAGCAGAGTTGTTAAGAAAGTTGAAGGATCAGTGGAAGGTGCCATGTGTCTAGGGTCCAAGATAGTTTTCCTTGGCCATTGAAAAGTCCAAAAAGGGTAGAGTGAGAGGAGGCCTCAAAATTTCCTCCTGGCGCTTCTTCAAAATAAAATTTAGGGGCTGGTCCCCAAATAGGTGCAGTCCCTCCACGTGTCCCATGCCTTAGAAAATTTCTTTGAAAAGTTTAAGTATAAAGCGGGGCTGATGGAAGCCTTCACGTGTCTCCCCGATGCAAATGTTAAGGTGGTACCCTAAGTTTGATCCTCAAATGAGCACCAGCTCTCCACATGTCCATGGTCTGCCAAAGCTATACCGACTGCATGAAAAAATTGTCTAAGTCTAGGTAAGGCAGTGGAAACCTCCATGTGTCTCGCCGACACAACTCCAAGGTCAAACCAAAAAGGTGAATTTTTTAGATGAGCATAGGCCCTCCATGTGGACATGTTTTGAGTTGAAGCGAGCCTTAGAGTTTTCAAAACTCCCCACTGAGCTGCATCCAACCAGAAAGGGCCACATTTCCACAGATGTTGAGATGTAAATTTGATAGGAAAAAACACACCTGTAAAATCCTAAAATGCAAGAAAATCACCATTTGAGCCCGGAAATGAATCTTTCTTTCAAGACAAATAATTTGGAAATGATATAAGGCACAAATATGATCTTCCAAGCTACATCTAATCACTTTTCCATAGATAATGGGACAAAAAATGATAGGGAAAACAAAACGTGACTACAGAAAATGGGAAGGAAGGGAAAAAACCTGATTTTATGCCCAAGTTACATATCTTTTTCATGGACAGAGGAAAAAAAAACAAAAATCTATATTTAAATTGATCCTCGACCAAAGGAAGGTACTAATCATGGAAACCAAATGGAGGATAGAGTTTTCATGCATTAATACAGGGAGATAGAAAACATGACAGAGCCCGCAAACTGAAGAATTTCAAGGACAAATGGGGCGAGATCAAATTGAGCACCAACAATACCTTCCAAAACCCTATGGACCACACCACAGTAAATAGATCTAGGTATAATTTTATAAAAAAAACACATTAAAAGGAAAGGATATACCATACCCCTACTATATGTTGTATAATTGAGACTAAGTGTATAAATTATAGAATACTGCAGAGGAGAAGAAAGAACTTTTCCCCCAAACCTTGTTCCTATAACTGTGTATAAATATTGTATTGGATAGGGAATGAAGTATTGATGCCCCATATAGAATGCTATTAACTAAGTAATATATGTTTAAAATTTCATAAGAAGTTTATAAATATCTAAGAGAATATGAGAAATTTATATTTTATTGAGAATGTTACCCTTTTTGAGAATGTCCAATAGTGTTAAAATGTATTACAATATTGAATAAAGTGTGTGGTGCAACCTATATTTTACCACCAATATCACAAGGCACGCTAGCACATCACTCAACCTAAACTGATAACTCACCCAAATCATGCAAGGGCACCAGGTTCCTCTTTTTGGTTTGCTTGTTTCAAAAGTAAACACGATAATACAAATATTACATATCCATGACATATAGCTAATTATATAACAATGCATAACTAGATCTAGATCTTAACCATTAACATGAAAAATCAAACAAGAGTCAAGATTAACTTTACCATATAAGAACCATTCACATATGTGTCTACAATCAATACCCAACTACAAAAATCCATTATATTAATTATTGTAAAATAAAGAAGCTTCATTCATACATAGTATATTCACCATAGTCATGTGCTCGCACAAACTCACAACATAACACTTACAATATTTGGTCTCTCTAAACCGTGAAAAACAATACATATTTATAGGGGTGGGGAATTTCCCTTCATTGCCCATGCACCTTTCTGAAAATAGACTACATGCTAATAATAACCATGCGCCCTTACATGATAAATAGAAGAGCATGAAAGATTGCTAATAATAGGTTATCTAATAATACAGAAACAATGTAATCCTATTAATATTCTCAAAACTATGCATATCTCTTTATCTTCTACTTGTCTAAAATATCCTTTGCATGTTCCTCAAGTCTTCTACAAAATATGTTCCGCACTCCATGTCTATAACTAACCCAAAAATTGAAAATGGCTAAGTCCTGATTTCATGCCTTACTAAGAGTTCCTTATTTCATTATAGTTCCATGCACGTCTACACACCCTATGCCTGCGCGCTCAATCCTTCTATGCCTTTCATACTTAGGTTGTATTTCATTAGCCCAACATTACCCAACACTAATTTCATTTCTTTTCCTAGCAATGTGATCCGAAAATAATCAAATTATTATGACCTGATCTCGGACCCTTATAGGCTTTAAATATTTGCCAATAATTTACTCCTTTTAAGTAATCAATTTAAAATAATGCAAGACAATAATGACAATTGCACACAGATTGATTACGGAGTTCGGTAATTTCCTACGTCTCTGGGTTTGTTGTTGAACCGTTCCACTAGTCAAAACTTCTAAGCTACAATAGTACTTTCATAAGAAAACGTAATGGAAACTATTTAAACTTGCTTAGAAGAATAACCAGACCTTCGAACGACAAGGGTGAAAAATAGCACCCGACTTCCACCTTCCTGGCGTACAATCTCCTTCGGCTGTGATCGGCCTTCCCGACGCAAACAATGCGAAGCTAGCACTCTGGTCGACAATTCTAGGATTTACAAGTAATTAGTGTGGCGCTATGGGCCAACTAGGTAGTTTGAATAACTCCTAGCCACAAATATTTCATTTATTATTGCCTAACAAATAATAGGTCAATAATAATCAAAATATATAATTCCTAAAATAATTTAGGTCTTCACACAACAACAATTCTCCTCATGGCTCGGACTTCGCCTTCCAAGCTCTAGGAATGAGCTTGTCTTCTTTGCCTGTGTTGTGTTGCCGGGTGTGTCTTTACAATAGAATGGGTTCCCTATTTATATAAAATTAGGGCCCAAAAATAATGGATTAAACAATTATCCATATAATCCTTTGGCTAATATTAGCCCAGCCTGTACATATAAATTGGGATAAGAATTCCCAATAAAGGGAGGATGCATTTTAATATGGGATTAATTCCCATTTTAGCCGATTAAATAAGGGATTAAATCCCCACGGTGGCATTTGCATTTAAAATGGGATTAAACATCCCATAAGGAGCGGCTTGAATGATTTAAGAAGGGAAAAGAATCCCATGTGGAGTGGCCATGTGGTTAGAGACCCACATTTTGGGTGGTGGGGATAATGTCAAAGGTTTTTAAACATTTGATTATTCCTCACATTACGTGGCCTCCTCCACGCATGGTCCTTTGCCCCCAACAACCACTTCAACCTCCTTCTTCCACGTGGGACAGTCCACGCACGGGCCTAATGCCATTACACCTGAGTTGGCCTAATGGTGAAGAACATGTGTTTGGAGGTCACAAGTTCAACCACCGCCTCGTTTGTAGCAAAGTACCACCACGTGGATTACGGGTAGTCCGCATATGCTATGCCATTAAACCAAAAAACAAGCCGCCCCACGGCATCGTGGACTGTAAAAACCTATTATTATTTTTATTATTTATTAAAAAACTGCTTCACCACCTTGCAACGTGGTTAATGCCTATGCATTTGACTTTGGCGGTTTATACTAATGTTTTAAAACATTAATATATACATGTGGCATTTGAATAGTGACCTTACCAAAATAATATTATTTCGACCCATATAATGTGGCCTAGAAATAATCCTGTAGTCCACTTGTCATCTCCCGATAGACAAATCAAGTGAATTCGATGAGTGTTGGCAAGCCACGTGTGACAGTGCGATTGGTCCAAATATTGACCAGTTGACCAGAGTTGACTTTCCCATTGACCGAACTTTGACCGAACATATCTAGAGCTCCCGATGTCCGTTTGTCGCGTTCTCATAGTCGTTGGAAAGCTCTCGAGATGATCTTCTACACTAACACCATTTAGAGATGTTTAGGTAACTTTCAAAAATGATCCCCTGATCACACCTCCCCGCTGAGAAAAGCTTTTTGTCCCAAAAAGCTTCCATACTATCCTGAATCTGGAAAAACTTTGCTGCCACCTCGGAAGTGCTATTGTAGTAGACCCTTGGGTCTTCTCCTCCAACCTTCTCACTTCAACAACTCTGCTCCGATCCTGGGACATGTGGGTTATGGGCCCATGACACTTCCGCTGCGCCACTCTGATATCTGAAAGAAGACCTCCACGCCTCCGCTTTATGGTGCTAAGTTTCTGAATGAAACCTCAACGCTCCTTCTGTGTGGTGCTAAGCTTCTTGATATCTGACAACAAGGATCTTCTTTTACTCTATAACACAACTCCTAACTCCGAGTTGATTCCGCAGAATCCGAACTGGTTTGAAGGAACTCCATGTTACGTAGAGCTTTGATTGATCCGATGTCAATGATGGACAATGCCTTGTCCCTTTACAGACCTCAACGCCTCTGATGCATGATGCTAAGCCTCTTTCAAGACCTTGAGCCTCCAATGCACGATGCTAAGTCTCTGTAGACCTCAACGCCTCCGATACATGATGCTAAGCCTCTTTCAAGACCTGATGCTAAGTCGAGACCTCCGATGCATGATGCTAAGCCTCTTTCAAGACCTCGAGCCTCCGATGCATGATGCTAAGTCTGTTACAGACCTCAACGCCTCCGATGCATGATGCTAAGCCTCTTTCAAGACTTCGAGCCTCCAATGCATGATGCTAAGTCTGTTGATCAGCTACCATTTGTATGTTTGGTCACAATGCCTTGACACCGAATGATGTTCCGAGCTGATCCTTTGAGAGATCCTCTTGTTGACATACTAATATCAGGTACCATTCTACTGCAATGCCTCTACACAGAATGAAGTTCCGATCCGATGTCAATGCCAATAGTGATTCAGCTACCATTCTGCTACACGGTCACAATGCCTCTACATAGAATGAAGTTTCGAGCTGATCTCTGCGAACTCTATTGTCTGCACAAATGGCAGATCAATCTCCAAGATTTATATGAGTCAAATCCTGTATCCAAGCTGTAACAGGTACTCACATGTTGATTAGGAGATATGTTAGGAGCATTAATCAAATTTTCTAAGTAAGAAAATCCACTGAGTATTGTAAACCTTTCTCTTAGCATTTTCTCACAATATCTGATCTCCAAACTTAATACTGCATACGATTCATCAATCTGAATTATGCAATATATAATTGAAAAATTGTTGACTTACCCATTTCAAAGGACTTTCACTTTCAGGTATTACCTGGTCCTGGGTTGAATTGTCAACTAGTGGTGGAGTAGAAACTTCTTCTGCCTTTGCAATAGGCCTCCATTCCATCTTTGGCTTGCCATTACTCTGATGGTGAGATGGATGCAGTTTCCAGCAATTTTCCACCCGATGCCCATTCCTCTGGCAATGAGCACAAAAATTCCTCTTAATCTCCTTCTTTTGGGATGAGGAACTCTTTCTGCCATTTCTCGACTTTGCATGACGAGATTGGTCTTTCTCCACTGCATTGCAATGTGGATTTGCTTCATTTGTCTCCTCCCTGCCAGAACAATGACAAAACAAGGAAACTATACTGCATTTTATGGTGTTAGGAAAATCACCAAAATAATTGCCCTCTGGGGGTCTTACTAATGCAAGTATAACAGAGTACAAACATTGCCTTAATTGGGTCTTTAACTAATGTGCCATGTCTGGTTAGATGTATACAAACGTTGCCCTCAAAGGGGTCTTACCAATACATTCTACCCTACACAATAGTTTTTTAGTTTTATCTGCATATGAGATACAATGGAATCATCCAAATAGAAATGCGAGAAAATTACTGAGTATGTTAAACCTGTCTCTCAGTCTATCCCACCAATCTGGAAATTCAGAAGTACAAGCCAATGCCATCCCTGTCAAAGCAACCTGTACTGATTAACCTGCTCCATACCAACTTGCTTCAAGATTAGTAAGTTTACAGGTGTCGATTACCAGCTCTGATACCAAACATGATCCAAAAATAATCAGATTATTACTACCTGATCTCGGACCCTTATAGGCTTTAATTATTTGCCGATAATTTACTCCTTTTAAGTAATCAATTTAAAAATAATGCAAGACAATAACGACAATTGCACACAGATTGATTACGGAGTTCGGCAATTGCCTACGTCTCCGGGTTCGTGGTCGAACCATTCCACTAGTCAAAACTTGTAAGTTACAATAGTACTTTCACAAGAAAACCTAATGGAATTTTACTTGCCTACCAGTACACCAGTTCTTCGGACAACAAGGGTGAAAAATAGCACCCGACTTCCACCTTCCTGGCGTACAATCTCCTTCAGCTGTGATCGGCCTTCCCAACGCAAACAATGCGAAGCTAGCACTCCGGTCGACAATCCAGGATTTGCAAGTACTTGGTGTGGCGCTATGGGCCAACTAGGTAGTTTGAATAACTCCTAGCCACAAATATTTCATTTATTATTGCCTAACAAATAATAGGTCAATAATATAAAAATATACAATGCCTAAATAATTTAGGTCTTCACACAACAATTTCTCATTCTCCTCTTGGCTCGGACTTCGCCTCCAATGCTCTAGGAATGAGCTTCTCTCTGAGTTTGTGTGTGTTCTGTGTTGCATGGGTGTGTCTTTTACAAAGAACGGGTTCCCTATTTATACAAAATTAGGGCCCAAAAATAATGGATTAAACAATTATCCATATAATCCTTAGGCTAATATTAGCCCAGCCCGTACATATAAATTGGGATAAGAATTCCCAATAAAGGGCGGATGCATTTTAATATGGGATTAATTCCCATTTTAGCCGATTGAAATAAGGGATTAAATCCCCACGCAGCGGCATTTGCATTTTTAATGGGTTAAACATCCAAAAAGGGTGCATTGAATATTTAATAAGGGATAAGAATCCCATGTGGTTAGAGCCCCACATTTTGGGTGGTGGGGATAATGTCAAAGGTTTTTAAACATTTGATTATTCCTCACATTACGTGGCCTCCTCCACGCATGGTCCTTTGCCCCTAACAACCACTTCAACCTCCTTCTTCCACGTGAGACAGTCCACGCATGGGCCTAATGCCATTAAACAACCGCTTCACCACCTTGCAACGTGGTTAATGCCTATGCATTTGACTTTGGCGGTTTATACTAATGTTTTAAAACATTAATATATACATGTGGCGTTTGAATAGTGACCTTACCAAAATAATATTATTTCGACCCATATAATGTGGCCTAGAAATAATCCTGTAGTCCACTTGTCATCTCTCGATAGACAAATCGAGCGAATTCGACGAGTGTTGGCAAGCCACGTGTCACAGTGCGATTGGTCCAAATATTGACCAGTTGACCAGAGTTGACTTTCCCATTGACTGAACTTTGACCGAACATATCTAGAGCTCCTAATGTCCGTTTGTCGCGTTCTCACAGTCATTGGAAAGCTCTCGAGATGATCTTCTGTACTGACACCATTTAGAGATGTTTAGGGAACTTTTAGAAATAATCCCCTGATCACAATGGGTAATCATAAATTATGTCTCCATAAAATATAATAAATAATGAAGGAACCATTATACAATGAATGCAAAAATACTTGGTGTAGTACTCTTCCATAGGAGAAATTAACTCAAGATATTATTCTTTGATCTCTGCCTCTAATTCATTCCAATCACTAAGCACCTTATTTATTTTATCTGGAATGTCTACAAGTATTATTTCCATCTCATCAAGAGTCATGTTATCACCTTCATTCTACATCACTCTGAGAACATTGGCCATGCTTGAGACAATTCCGTCGATGACATCCATTCGCTGAGCTATCAATTTCCCAATGTCCTTCATTTTCTCCTTGTGTGGGTCATGGGATGTTACAAATGTGTCACGCTTCACTGTTATTAAAGTAAGCCTCTCCACATGTCCAAGTGTTTCATTATTTACTACTTTTTGAACCTTATCCTATTCTTCTAGGGTTATTTTCTTGATAATCACATTTGGGGCCGTGCACATGTTCAATGCCAAATCTGATTTATTTAGTTCATCTTTCAAAGTCTACAGTATGGATCAGTAACTTTTAAATTTATGTGCAATTTTTTCCTTAGCCTTTTGCATACGTTCTACAACATCCTTGGGTTTTGGAATCTATACAAGCCCCTCATCTAGAACTATATGAACTAAAGTGCATAAGTAATGTAAAGAAGACGAAAACTCTTGTGTAACTTTATCTTCCAAATCTGACCTCTTCTTCAAAATATTGTCCCCAATCTGTTCAGCCATACTTAGTATCAAACGTTTTGTTGCCTTAAATGTATATTTTTATTTTGATAAGCACTTGATTTCAGTATCCTTATCCTTCTTATCTTCCAAGAGTTCTTTAATATTTTTTGTTTATTTTATATTTCGGTGCGCAATTTCTACAGATACCTTCGTGAGTGCATTTCTCACCTATTCATCAAATATCACAATACACTTAACTGTGACATGGCGCGAGTGTGGTTCTTTTTTCAACCCACATAACACACATGATTCCTCACATAAATCAAATTTAGGCTCAACCATATAAGTCTACATGCTCTAAGATAGTTATTTTTGTGTGTGCGTAGTTTCCATGTCTTCATCCATCAGCTCCCAACCATAAAGGTCCTTAGGTTCCAAAGTGCTCTGGAACCATGTGTTTATGATCTTGGTTGGGTCATCAATGTACCCAACTGTTGGTGTCTCATAAATTTCTTCCTCATTTCCTTTCCTCGAGTGCATACCTTTAGGGGTATGCACCCTCGAATCCAACACCAACCCTTTTCATGTATTTTTATTATGAGATGAACCTTTAGGATCTCCCTTATCTGTTTCTAACTATATTTCCTTCAACTCCTTTATGTCCTTCTCCAATTCATCTGACTGAGGATATTCTACATCATCAGTCTTCCCTAGAGTATTCGACGCATTGTCTAAAGATTTATCTTCCTCATCATCCTTCCAAGGAATGTACTTGTGCCTTTTATTCTTTTCTGGCTCTACCTTCATAGGTGAAGTTCTAGGTGAAATTATAATGGGCTTTGATGTATCCATGCTCTGAGTCCTTGTTTTTCTTAACAATATTTTAAACTGAGGTTACTCAGTAGTCTATTCTATGTCCACCTCTAATGTGCCAATATCCAACACTTCATCTTGTTGTTGTAGTGGAGGGGTTACCTCGCAATCTCTTTTCTCTCTAGCAGTAGGTTATTTTTTGCTCCTATGTTCCAAGCCACCACTATCTTCCTGAAGTTCTTCTCCCTCTCATTCTTCTTCCTCAAGGGGCAAGGTGTCTTCTTCATCTTGTAATGTGCCCATAGTATTCTTCCCCTTGGGTGGTCTAGGGAGCTTGAATTCATTCTCAACATACTTCCCATTTTATAACCTTGGCTTGAGTTGAATATACATGAGGGCTGCCCTAGACTACCCAATGGCCAAACTCATATCCTTCATGTTGATATCATATAAAATTAATTTTTCTCTATATGCAAACTTACTTGGATAAACGTAAGTCTTCCTGAGGGTTTGGTAGTCACAACCTACCTTATCTGTGTTAAACAACTAGCATGCATTCGAGAACTTGTGTACATATGCTTGAAAATAACACATGGTGAAGGCATATGGGAGCTTACACTAAGGAATCCACTTCCCATCCTTCATCCTGAAATGTATGATGTAGAAGCGCTGGTATAGTGCAAACTATACCTATTTTCCCAATAGCACAGGAAGCTCCTTTGGTATCCTCCATTCCTCCTCGAACGCAATGTAGAGGCACTCATACCAAAAGTATGCTCTCTTCTTAAAGGGTCCACTCATCATCCCATCACATGTGTACTTAGAAAATCTCTTTGCTAGAGATTTCTTCTCCTCGGGATACTGCCACATTTTGTTCTTTGTCCCATAAGAAACTCCAATTTCAAAAAAAACAAGTGACAAAAGTATCACACCAAAAATTATTTTGTCACCTTCATGATTTTATTCAATGATAGTTTTAGAAATGAAACCATCCAAATTATACACCACTCCTTCTATCATATTCTTCGCCACATGAAACCATGCCTTGTTTACCTAGGAACAATGCTCTTGATTGTTCAACTTAGTCAGGAGGTGAGTTTCCACCTGAACAACTAGAAAATTTTATAACTTAGGGATATCCATCCTACACTCTCCTTTCATATATCCTAATGCCTTATTTGTTAATTCTATCAACTCCTTGTTAGTGAGGTCCCTGCTCAATTCATTACCTGAACTCCTTAGTTCTGTCAAACTCCCAATTAGCGGTGCGGTGAGCCTTATTCTTTTCCTAATAAAATAGAACAAGTCGTAATGGAATTTTCTCATCAACCACTAGTATAAATTCTTTGGTTTTTCAATGTAAGGGAGTTCATACAATTGAAAAACCCCCACCTTTTTCAACAATTTTTTCACCCATGTCATCATACATGGTCATATCATTCTCTATCATCAAATCCATCTTCACTATCAATAACATGTCTAATTCATCCTTATTATCTCTGTTCTTTTGGTTATAGTCACTTACTTTACACTGGTGAATGCGAGAATCCAAATCACGACCCATAAAAACCCCTTCTAGGTATTGCATCTTAGAAAAATGGCTTTCAAGGGAATACTCCACTTCAACCATGACTTCCTTCTACTTCCTTCTCCTTGTGACCTCTCTAGCTGCTCTCTTTGGGGTAATATTATCTATAAAAGTGTTTTCTTTTAATAGATTTGAGCTCTACAACTTAAATCTGTGTGCCCTATCTCAATTCTGCATGCCCTAGCTCAAATCAGAACCCTAACAGTTGATTTCTCCTTCCCACATGCCTTTGTCTCACTCAAAAACCTTCTCCAATGGAGCGTCAAATAATCCCATGTTGAAAACTATATAACTGAGAGGGGGAGGGAATCAACATTTTCACAATTTACCTTCTTAAATATGATATGATAAAAACCATAAACCCACACACAAGTAAATTTTAAGAGAGAAAACAATGAAACAAGATTTAATGTGGGAAACCCAATATGGGAAGAAAACCCACTGAAACTATGAACAATTCTTAGGACCAATTCGTCCTACTTATATTACAATAGTTTCAAGTTTGAGCTTCAACTCAATCTAGAGCTGCAACTCCTCAATTTGACCAAGTTGTTACTTGATCTAGAGGCTTCAACCTCCTACAATTCAATCAAATTATACTAATATTTAGTGATATTCAAGTCACAGGGAAGCTTAAACTACCCAACTGATAAGCTGCCACTTAGACTTGTTCAAAAAATTTGGCCACTCTTGAGTTATTATCTTCAACAGCTAATGATGACCCTAAATTTTCAATATACTCTCGTTTCTTAATTCTACTCCCAATTTATTTTCTTCTTGTATGATCAACAATCCATTATAATTTCTATGTTATACTAGGCTCACTTTCCAACTCAACTCTACTTCTTAGCCACCCTCTGATCGTTCTCTATCATGTTTATCAATTCAACCCATCCTTTCTATCATGCATCCAAGTCATTAATTGTTTTCATCACACATCTATATCTTTCTCTTTCAATCTGCCTTACTATGCTCATATTAACATCCTTTACATAGCTTTAAAATATACTGCATCTATCTCCTTATCACTTACATGTTACTAGTCTGATTTTATTATTTCATATCCTAGTCTTTCTATCTTCACATCTCAGTTCCACACTGCACACTTCGATCAATCAAGAATCAGATTTCTTTCAGCTTGTTCTTTACTTCAACTTTAGTGTACTATTCACTTGTGTTTAAGCTCTCTCACTATTCTAAGTTCACCCAATCTAAGTTTTCATTTTCTATCCCTGAGTTCACACTCTTTTAAGTTCACATTTCCTTTTCTTTTGATACTATACTTTGATGACAACTTTCATTTAATTTGCAGTTGTGTTACACATGAACCCACAATCATCCTTTTCAGAGAGAAGACTGAAATACATCAAAATTCTTCTTTGATATTACTACTATTTTTCTATACTCATAAAACCTTCAAGATCCTTTTTACTTCAAAAATTCTTGATCTTTTAACATCATCTTCTAAAAGTCTTCATATGAACATCATACTTTCAACCATCCTCACTCTTACTTCTCTATGTGCATCCTACTTTTCAATCATCAATAACCATCACACCTTCAACTTCTTCACTACATACATTTATTCCAATCATGAAGAATTTGAACTTATTCCAAAATAAGAATAATTTCACTGAACTCTTCAGCTTACCCCCTTTGTTTGGAATTTTTATAGACTTTTGACCATTTCCATTAGTTGAGATGAACTAGTGTGTCTTCTAATATTATTTCAAAAGATTATAAAGACTTTCAAGAGCATGTAACTATTTTAAGACACTTGGGATCCTTAATGTACTTGACCAAAGAATAATGTCTCTTCAACTTCTATATGAAACCATGAAGACATGAATTTGAGGTTCGATACAATAAAATCAAGCCATGTATCTTGTTCAAAAACTCAAACATGTTTCCTAATATTTGTTTACCTTCTATAGATCATATTTCTACTGATGACTTGGGTTCAAACTTCTATACATTCATTGAAATAATGAGACAACATCAGTTTAGAATTCTTTGTACCTATTTTGAGCTTTAAGAGATGAAATTCATTAAAATGAAAGGCGGGGAGAAGATTCATGATCACTTGAGGTCTCCAATATACTTAGAAACCATAAACACTTGTGTTACAATTGCCGTTTGAGAATCACTGATGAAAAATTCAAATAACTAGTCTCAAACTGTGGTTGTAATGTTTCAAATTGACTGTAAACAGTCTCAACAACTTATGCTATGAAGAAATCCTTCCAAACTCAATAAAAGTCAAAATTTTCATTTGCATCTTATTGTTAAAACCTTCAGAGAGATATATTCAAATTTTTATGGATATTCACTACTTAGTTACTAATATTCGATAAAATATGTTTATACAACCCTAGTTTAGGGTTACAAAGAATGATAACATCCTCTATAATGGATGAAATTCAAAAATTTGAAGGGTTGTGACTGGTTAGTGGAAAAATATTTCATCTCCAAATGTTTGTTTAGCTTGAAACCTTCCATTATTGCTCTTGAGCCTCACTGTTACAGTACATGATAAGGAGATTGACTGTATAGTCACATGAAAGTGTTAAGGCTACTGTTACTTCACAAGAATTGAATCCTCACTAGATGTGGTCTTGGTGAATTGTGATTCTTTTGTAACATTTACTTACACTATAATAGAGGTCAAATAATGTTAGTCACCATTTAAAAAGCATTCTTTGAACCTTATTTCTTTTGCACATATGATATCATAGCTTGTCTTCAAGATTTGATGAGCACAAGCCTTCTCAAAGCTATTTATAGCAATTTCTATGTGCACCCTATTTCATACTAGCATTCATCATTATATTTAACTAAGCCCACTTGTTCTAGCTGGAGGATTCTTGACTTTATTGGCTCTTATCTATTTTCTAGATGCCCTTTGTATCTTGATTTTGACTCTAAGGACCTCCATACTTGACCGAATCAGGTTTCTTCTTGATTCACTTAGTGCTCTTGGTTTCCTCTATCTTAGGATTCAAGCCTTCTTACTTGTACTATCCATTTAAGCAGACTCACATCACATTCTAAGTCTGTAGCATGGTATTTAGATATTCATAATCCTTTATACCCCTGGAGTTCTTAAGTATAATAAATGCATCTTCACAGACATTATGACAATAATTTGACATGAATATCTTATATATATATGCTTTCTTCTCATGAAATAATATTAACATCATTTGTATGCTTGACTTGTGACTATACCATACCAAATTTTCTTCAACCCTCAAGACTAACAAAAACTCCTTAAAATGTGACACAATCATTTGAAGCTATATTAGATTGCTTATTCAACTTCTTATATAGAATTTGATAACTAAATACTTACAAAATCTTGTCTTACATGTATTTTAGTAGAGAGATACATGTCACTGTAGATAATCTTGAGAATTCAAGGCTTCAATTTGTGTCATTGGAGGCACCATTCAAACAAGGTCCAAAAATATGAACTCCTTTATGCAACTTCATGGGAATTGACCCTAAAACACGTTCTGAGCCAGGAACTCATCATAAATGAACTTTAAAGTACTTTAAAGAGATCAAACAAGACCATTTATATCAATTTCATCTTCTTTTCTCTTATTAATTTGTTGCACAACCTAGGAGAGAGATAAAATGTTCCACTAAAATTCTCATAAATTTTCAACCAAACCTCCTTTTGATAAAATTATTTTTTCTCATGATTTTTATGCCATTTTAATGCAAAAATATCTTTGATGATTTATTTAAAGGAGAGCGTATAATTTGTTTTGAGAGCTAAGAAGCTAGGAAACTCAGAATGAGTTTTTCAAAAAGCATGTTTTACAAAACTCACATAACTTAAAAAATGACCTAAATTTGACCTAAAGTTTCACATGAAGCATCAAGAAACCTTCCTATATCATCTCCCAAATTTTGTAGAAAATAATAGGTCCACATTTTTCTATCCCATCTCATTTGCATGCTAGAACACTTATTGTTCTCAACACTATTTCTGACCATCATACAAAAATGACTCCTTGAGTTGAGATAAGTTTAACATTTACTCATACATGTTGTAGATGCTCTCTTAACACATATCTCTTGATTTTTCTAACATGTACCATCCTATTTCACTACTTTAGGTACATAAAACCACCTTGAAATGACATTTTCACTCACCATCCAAGTCCCTATCTTCTTGAAGCCTCATGAATTCACTTTCAACCTTTGAAAAACACCTGAGAGGCATCTTATTGCAATCTCCATTTTTCATCAATTCCTTTGACATCAATGAAAATAACTGGAAAATAAATAGTGTGTAATATCCTCTACACAAATATGAAAAATCTAACTAGTTCGTAGCTCTCCACACTTCAAAACTCACTTGCTAGATCTCTTGAATTCAACTCACTTGAATTATCTTGATCACAAAGGTAAAAATGGTTTTCCAACACCTCATTATATAGCTTTTCAAAAAATTGTTTCATCTATTTCTCTCCACCTACCACCATACTCAACATTAACTTGGCATTTTTTCCTTTTTCCAAGGTGATTCTTCCACACCATAGTCATAACCTTCTGGTACACCTACTACTCCTCAAACACATACCTCCTTTCGCATGCCTCCATGCACCAAAGTACCTATCCACTACCCCTTTCACTAATTAGTTTCTAGTGTTGCATCCTACCTTGTGTTACACTATGCATCCATCCATCCATACGTAGTTTTCAATCATGAGAAAAATTTCTCTATCTGCACCTTTACTTCAAGCACCTGCACAATATCTCTATTCATACCCATATTCAGAGAACATTCAAATATGGTCTAAGTACCAAATATATAATCCACCTCACACTAAGGGTATGTGTGGTCCTGTGCATATGAAAACACTTAGATAGTAATTAGCTTCTGGCACGTAAGTGCGCTTATTACACATAACACTGAACTTAAATTGACAAAGCATTGTAAGGATGAAAGGATGCACATATAAAGGAAAAACATGAAGGAAAACAAATCTAATGGAAATAATACCTTAGTACAAACACTAAGAAGAATTATTTATAGTAGGGCTTTAACATATTCCCTTTAAAGTAACCAGGAAACTATGTCTCATCCAGTGCCTCTAACTGGAAAGTGCCTAAATCAAGTATATAAGTCACAATATATGGTCCCAACCAATACACTTTAAGCTTTCTAGGGTGGCCCAAAAAAATTTGATTCATAAAGAAGAACCATTTGTCCAACTTCAAGATTCTTATCCTTAATATGTCTATCATGCCATGCCTTCTACCTAGCCTTTTCTATCTTCTGAATCTATTGTGCTATAGCACGTCTCTCATCCAACTGCATCAGTTTATCAATGTTCTCTTAAAGTGCTTTTCCATAAACCAAACCTCTTATACACATAATACGTAGAGAAGGTAGCATGAATTCCACTGGTAGAATAGCCTCCCCGCCAAACACCAAGTAAAAAGGTGTGGCCTTATTCAAACTCTTGTAGGTTGTCATGTATGCCCAAATTACAGCGGAGACTTTATCATCCCAATCCTTCCTTCCGACATCACAAATTTTATTCAATGTGTGGCTCAATATCATATTAAATCCCTCAACAGTTCCATTAACCTGAGGGTTTTTTTATGGTGTGTAACCATAAATTCTGTAAAAATTATCCTGATGGACTCATTAACGAAATGAGTACCCCTATCACATGTCAAACTCAACAGGAATCCATACCTGTTGATGATGTTTTCCCATAGAGACCTTGTTGCTATAGATGTCGTGTAATCCTTTTTAGGTGCCAATTTTTCTCACCTTGTAAGATAATTTGTACAAGTTATGATATAGCATAATCCAATCCTACATGCGGGTGGTGAGATAGGACCCAAAAATTCAATTTCCCACTTCTCAAAAGGTTCTACACTAGCAATATACCTCAAAGGCATTTCATATATATTCCTAGTATTTCCAAGGAATTGACATTGGTCACATGCCTTGCAATATTCTTTCAATACTTATACAATGTTTCCCACCACAAACTAGCCAATAAAATCTTATGCGTGGAGGCATCTCCTACATAATGTCTACCTACAATACCACCATGAGCCTCCTTTATAATATCTTTATTCTCATGCTCATGTACACACCAGTGTAAAAATTTATCCATACCTAGTTTATATAAGTCTCCAATGATCAACATATAGGGTGTGGCACATATAACAAGTTACTTATTATCCATATTCTTCATTCCCTTAGGCACCACACATGTTCGTAAAAATACAAGAATATCTTATAATTTAGAGGGTGCATTGTTCAATATAAATAGTTTTTCATCTGATATTGTATCCTTAATTCTCTACATGTCCTCTCCTATATTAATCCTTGATAAATGATTTGGTCCAGAATTGCTCTTTCTTAGCTTAACCACCACAGTAAAATCAAATTTCTGAAATAACGTAATCCAATGGCATATGCACCCCTACAGAATGGGATTATTCACCAATTAATTTAATGCTATGTGATTTGTGTAGAAAATAAAAGGTATTTCCAGCAAGTATTGTCTAAACTTATGTAGTTCATAAACTTATGCACTTTGTAGTTGTATAGTTCTTTTAAGCTAGTGTTAATTTCCTTCTCGCAAAAGAAATAGGATGGTCAACAATACCTTCTCTAGGATGGGATAATACTACACCAATGGCCATGCCAAAGGCATCCACATGCATATGAAAAGGTTTGGCCCATGAAGAAAAGTGTAGAATATGTGTTGTAGTAACCCTTTCCTTCAATGTCTCAAATGCATGTTATTGCACTTCACCCCAATGAAACTTTCCTGTTCTCTTCAATAATTCCTCTAAGGGCGCAACAATATTAGGATAACCTTTGATAAAATTCCTATAATATTTTGTGTGCCCTAACAATCCACGCACCTCACTTTGGTTAGTAGGTTCCTTTAAGATAAAAATAACAACAATCTTAGTAGGATCCACTAACAAGACTTCCTTATAGACGATGTTTACAATAAAAGTCACAAAAGTTGTACCAAAAAATCACTTCTTGATGTTCAAGGAGATTCTCAACTACCAGAATATATCAAAAATAAGCCTTAAATTATCACAGTGATCCTTCATTAGTCTATACACTATTTAATCATCCAAATAAACCCGCAAGAATTTATGAATGAAGTCCTGGAATGCTTGCACAACGATGTGTGAAAATACTGCAGTTGCATTCTTCAAAACAAATGGTATAACCATGTATGCAAAAATTCCCCATTTGGTGGTGAAAGTTATCTTTTCCTAATCCTCTTTAGCAATCCTTACCTGATGATATCTAGAAAAACCATCATTTAATGAGTAGATCTCGCACCCTGCAATGCCTTCCAAAATATTCTCTATAAATGGTGTCGGAAAGGGATCAATTACACATGCAACATTCAACTCCCTATAATCCAAAAATTTTATTATTATTCCATATTTATTGATACTGATCACCATAGGGCTAAACCCCTCTAACTCCTTAATAGGCTCAATAATTCCAGAATTCAGCATCTTATCAATCTCTTCTTTAACTTTGATGTGTAGATTAGGATTCATCCTGTAAGGCCTCTTCCTAACTGGGTACACACCTTCCTTTAACTTTATTCTAATCTTTCCCAAAGAGTCATGTAACCTTTTCAATTCATGATAGCCTCTAGGGAAAAATTCCAGGAAGTCGCGCAAAAGCTCAATTATCTTAGAAACCTCTGAGTTAGACCAATAATCTCCAATGATGGCCTCCTTAGGTTTAGCATCTGTCCTAATGTTAACCTTCTTAGTTTTCATTGGCTCATGGTAGACATGCACCTTCTCATCTACACTATTTAATACCTCGCGTATACCCTTTGTATGCTTAAAATCTAGATTCTCCACTTCTTCGTCATAAATAAAATAGACCACCTTGCCATTTTCTTTATCAAAGAAGATGCAATGAAGTTATTATGTATATGTATCTTCCTCTTCAAAACAATCCCTTATGTTTGAATCGCCTAGTAACTCCTGAATAAGTTCCTTAGTCTTTGCACTATCTCCCATATTCATGCACTTCATAACTTGTAATGCCTCATTCATAGGGGGTTTAGAGGAAAAATAGTCAAAGGTATGAATCATACTTGTAGTCAATTCTTTCCAATTCCCTATCTTTCTATTAAATTCTACATAGACATATCATGCGTGCACAACCTTGCAAGGTGTAGTAGAGCTTATGCACCCATAAAGAAGGTGGTAAATATTCCTTCCCCTCTAGCGAGAGTCTCTCACACTGCTGAAAGTGGTGATGAATAAGGACTTTACCATGGCATTCACAGATCTGAGTAGGCACATTACTCTAGAGAAATCTAGCAGAGAAGATGATTTTCAATACCCACCACTCTAAGATATTATCCCTATGAACTATCCACCAATGTGTTGGTGTCCTGCGTAGAGGATAAACTAGCATATTATTTCTTTTCAATTGATCTATCCACTAAAATTCCATAGCGTGTAGGAACACTTTAGGATTTCCTTCACCAATGTACTTGGTACCTGGTTATCACTAAATTCCTAACATAACGTGGCCTGCTTATGCACATAACTACACTCCTTACTTCATACCTAACCATTTCATAAGTGGTATGTGCCTAGTTATCACATGAAACAATTATAGTATCACTCATGGATTGTGCATCATCACATTAGATAACTCCTTCCGTTGATGGTTCAAAGACTTAGAGATCTCTAATGGTGCGCACATTGATTTTTTTCAAATACTCTTCACTTAAGGGTTCTACATATGGTGTAGCTTTCCTGTCTATCAAAGGAATGATGACGCGCTCTTCCTTGTTCTTGAAACTTATATATCCTTTTTCCAAAGTGCATATCAACATTGTTTTCATAACACCAAGGGAACCGAAGTAGTGCTGAAAAACTATTTGCCTCTGCAAGCACCAAGACCTCAAAGTCCCCAGTAAACTTGGCCCCTTGTATAGTAATAGTAACATCTTTCAAGACTCCAATGAGAGTGGATTTATTTCTATTTTCCATAAACAAAAAAATTGTAGATAGATGTATTGGTGGTATCCCCATCCGAATCCACGCATCCAAAGTGAGTACATTGACTTTTTCACCTATATCAATGAGTATGTTACTCAAAAGCAACCCACCAACAATAACATTTAGAGTGATCTCCTTTGCATAATCTAAGCTATGAGCAGGTAGGCTAGCATGAAAAGTATTTCTTTCATGTTCAACTCTAGTGCGTGGAATTTTTTCCCTTAGCCATTCCCCCAATAAAAAAATGGTGTTTTCTTGTCATAGCATCTTGTAAACTTCCCATAGATCATAAATATCCATATGAGAAAACTTATTTGTTTTATTCTGTTCTAACTTCTGTGACTATTCTTTCAAACATTGTATCTCACACTGTAAATTCCTAATCACTTCCATGGTTTCTAGTTAAACTTCCTTCTAATGCATAGGGTATGGATACTTTACATGTACTACCTCCTCCTTTATCATGGTAGGCTTCTTCTTTGGAACTTCCCTAACGCGCTACCTCAGTGTGTGTAGTGACCTTCACATGTATCAACTTAGGACGAGGTGATAACTTTGGCATCCACTGATCTTTCACAATGCATTATACTATAACCATTCCCACACCCTTGTCCTATTTGTGCTTCTTATTCAAGTGTTCATACAAATCTAGTAATTCTTCATAGTTGTGGTTATTTTCAAAAAAAGAACAAATAATGTTATGAGGGAATTCACACTTGTAATGATTAGGGGATCCGCATTTAAAAAATTCTCCTCATGGAAATTCATTCCTTCCAACACTGCGACCTCAGCCTATAAATCCTTCATGATGTCCTTGACCTCTACCCTAGCCACCACCAGAGTTCCCTTCATTTTGATTATGCTCATGATGCTCACCTTGTTCCTTCTGGATTATTTGTAACACTAGTCTATCGCACATTAGTAATAATGGCATCATGAATCTGATCAATCAACTTATAATGCTAAGGAGGGTCATAAAACATACACATGATTTTTTTCCATGTGGTCTAAAACCATATTCTTCAACTTATCATTCATTGTCAAACAATGGGCACCTACTGCAATCATGGTCCATGAGATCGAATCATCTCACATTCCTTAATCAAAATGGCATAGAAATTGACCTTAAATGATGTAAAATAACCTTAACAATCTCAAAGCTATCTTAATTAATGCTAACAGTAGTGAAGTCCAACAAAATCAACATCATACCATAGTGCAACAATTAACTGATAATTTCATCTAACAACAATTCCATAATAACGTAACAATCTGTAGCCTCCATGTGTGTGTGTATAATTATATATGTATACACTCCTAATTAAATTAACGTTTATAATGCTAACTAAGTCATTAGTGCCATCAAACACAATGGTGAAAAGTATATTAAATCTTGGGGGAGAGTGGTGTGACATTCTGATAGGTTTGACTAGTAATCCGTGTAACCATTGATCACTATTGGCTCGGGTGCAATTGAGTCTTAAGATCATGACTTCTGACAAATTTTTGGGGGTTTTTTTTTGAACCAGTAAATCGAACTCTTGATTATCACACATAGTCAATACATTGCTGTGATATCTTTCAGGGTGAACAACCGAAATAGGGAATTTAAGTATGGTATAGAAAATTAGAAATATAAAAACCATTATACTTAAGATGGAATCACGTGATTGACTAATAGTAGATTCTACATAATTCTAGTTTGGACCAAATTTCATGAACCAGGTAATGTTTGTCACCCTGGCAATATAGTTACTATAATAGATAATACACATGGGTATCCTTAGAGTCGCAATATACATCGATTCACCATATTATCTCAACAAATATATGTTCATTTTCAATCATATCACATTTTCTCAAATTATCTTTCCTATCTTGGGATATGAAGAGACATAAGCAATTAATGAATTTTGAGGCTATGTGTAGACCATAAAATAATAAGAATAAAAATGACTATATTACCTCATATATTGTCCTGTGTAATAATAGTACACATGTATGAAGTGGAATAGATCATGGAAGCATCCAAATTGTCCTGATCCTTCTGACCGTCCTGTAGAAGAGAAATATCACCAGAGGATGTAATGGTTACATATAATACACAAATTTTATTTTGAGAACTCAAATCCTAGAATCTATTATGATCTATGAAACTTCTCAGATAAGACGCCAATGATGGACACACCCATAGAATTGTTCTGATGATTTAAATAGAGAAACATACCTAGAAGCTTGACCTCCAAATAACATAGGATGACTTAAATTAGGATACAAAAGATGAAGTGGGCTGATGGTGAGGAAACAAAATAATAGTGCTGACTACAAAATAATGCCCTTTCTATTCATCCTCCCTTGACTAGGCACACTAACTCATGTAACTTAGATGATCCTCCTATTCGTTAGGATCAAAATTTAAATCAAGCTTATAATTAGATATGATCAAACAATAGGGATCTATTATGCACTCTTAAGGTCCATTTATTCTCCACCAATGTACTATCATTTCATGAGGTAATAACGAGAGGAAGTAACCTATGAGAGTATTTCGTAAGTGGGGGAGTATAAAACTAGATGCTCTGGCTCCACATCCTGCTAAGAATGTAGCTATTTATGGGATCTTTCATGAGCTCATATCTCATCCAGAATAGGTCATTCATTCCATAACTTCAATTTAAATAAAGAAACATCCTGTAATGTGCCTCATGTAGACAATTGGTTATTGCCACATTTGTGGTTATGCATATATAGATTTGATTGTGAGATGAGCGATAAAAGCCATTTTTATATAGTGGAGACATGTGATCGAATCCTTGAAATTCGATGGTGATATCTTACCTATGTACAAGATGATGAAACATTGTTCCATTAATTTTATGAGTAGTAGAGGACACATGGGATAATGATGTGATCGATATATTTGAACAACATCATATATAAGATCATCTATCTAGTCCAATTAAGCTAAATTAAACTTGGGAGCGCTCATAGAGAAGTAATTTAATTGGATGCCACATTTTACAGAATATATCTAGTTAGATACATTTTATTCCATCAAATAATTAAATAAAATCTACCTACATTAGTAGAGAAATTTGCATCATACAAAAGCCTTGAATAATTCATATGTCTATAAAATTATCAAGTGAAGCCTGACAAGTAATAATCTATGCATGTGTAAGAAACTATTGACACTGAGGTGCTTGTATATAGCAAAGATGGCAAATATACATTTTTTATACATTTCGTGGTTACTCGTCTATATTTAACCAATATCAAGTAGCGTGAAAATCAGGACTCAATGACTAAACATGTGAGCACCATTTTCCTGCTAAATTTTCAATAAAAAATCATGAAGTAGCTAGCCATAGTCTGGTGAAGAGTGGTACGTCTGGACCAAGGTTACTAATTCCTGACATAAAACTGAAGAGACATTTCCCCCAAAACATTAGGAACAAAGAATGTAGCCTAGATTCTTATCCTTCAATTATATTTTCCTGTAGGCTACACTACACACATGACTCAGCCTAGACTGAAAATTCACCCAAAGCATGCAACGATACTAGAGTTCCTATTAGATAATGGGTAACTTGTACCAAAAGTTAACATGAGTATACAAATGCTTACAAATCCATGACAGATACTTTAAGTATATACTAGTACAAAAATAGATGTAGTATATTTTTTATAACATGTAAAATCAAACAAGAATCAAGATTATTGTTACTTTGTAATAACTATTCACAAAAGAGTCTGATTAATATTAACTATCAGGTAACAAAGATCCATTAAATTAATTAGGTTCTAATACATAAGCTTCAAAAATACATGATTAAAGTCAGCTTATATTTATGCGCACTCACAAACTGACATAATAACACTAGTCTATATTAGGGCTCTCTAATCCCCCTTTCCAAATCACATGGCTCTGAGATATAGGGAAGAAATAATATGTTGAGATCAACAAGAGCCATGCACCTTTTTGAAAATATCCTATATGCTAATAAGTTGCAATGCGTGTTTACATGGATTAATAAAAGTTGCATAGTTGTTGATTAAGTGTAAACAAAGTTGGTGGACAATTATGTAGATATGTACATGAAATTTAGGTACCATGATCGTTGTTTGGGGGTAAACCGTGCTCATGCAAGTTGGTGGATAGGTTAGGTGGACATAAAAACCTGACATTTACATACTATGATTGTGTAATTTTTTTTATAGGTTTGGTGATTTCCGTAACCTCAAAACCGTGATCGTGGTCCTTTGAGACAAAAAAACAGACCCACAAACTCCTCATTTTCCCCCATTTCCCCTTTCGATACCGCAATTTCTCCTAGACTTTTGGCACTCGAGACTTTGAATACCCCCTGAAAATTGTCTCCTTCGGACTTCTGGATCGTGAAATTTTCAACAATGCCGCCAAGACAAAGAGGTAAACCCTCGATTTTGATCAAATTTCTTACATTTTAGGTTATTTTTTGTGATTTTCATGGATTTTTAATTTTTTTGTTTATGTATAATTTTTTTTTATTTTTTTAGTTGCTCGGTAAGCTCATAATCCTGTAAACCATCGAAATATTCCTCAAACCCTCCAAAAATTCCTCAAAACCCTCCAAACAATCCTTAAAACCCTACAACCATTCCTCAAAATCCTCCTAAAAACATAGATCCGCTTCCTATGGCTCCTTCTATCCCCACGGAACTAGTAGTAACACAAGCTGATATCATTGGAAGAATCTAACAAAATAAAATTTTCATTTAGAACCTTATTCAAACTATAAGACAAAATCATGCCAAAAAATTCATCTCGCATGACTTTAGGTAACACATTGCAAACATTGCTTAGCAAAGTCGACTCCACAAACCAACCAAATAGATAGATGGAATACTTTTAGAGGTGATTGTAGGCTGGTGGTATGCGGATAAATTATCCCATGTGGCCGTAAAAGAAAATTTTTTATGCAAAAGACCGCATTTGTGCATTATTTACTGACCCGAGTATCCAATGCCCCCCTTGTACAGCTACTTGCAAACGGTTCCCAATCCATTGGTGGCATGATGACTGAATCAAGAACAAATTTTGGGACCAATGGTGGATGGTTTTTGATTATCCACCATGCAACAAGAATGAGGTTCCTCTCTATTTTTTGAAGAAATTATATTGCGACTTCATGTTTAATGAGGTTCCTAAATTATTTTGACTTTTTTTAGAGTTTTATGGGCGAGGAGGTCAGCTCTACAAAGAGTAGACCTGGTGCATACATGTAGATCAACCAAGGATCCCCCATGCCCCAAAACCCCCACTACCTATAGTTATCCCTCCTACAAGTGAAGGAGGTTTGTGGAGATTGACAAACTACATGCACTAAGGGATCTCACTGACACTCTGATCTTAGCATAGTGACCAGATTGCATTTGGTGATGTTGGTGGAGGTGATCATTTCTATCACACCACATCATTTTGGATCATGTGGTTCTGTATGTACTACAAGCGAGACATCGTTTGCTGGATCACATGATTGATTTTATCTAGATGAGATGATGGCAGAATGTTTTTGGAACTGGTGCAAATGATCTTGGTCTTTCACAGGTAAATGTCAAATAAATATTATATATATATATATATATATATATATATATATATATATATATATATATACAATGTTTGAGATTTTAATATATGTGTATTTGATTGTATGTCATGTACATACATGTAAAAAATAATTTTTTATTTTATTTTAAATAGCAAGATCCAGTGAAGGAAACATCTGGCATCGACATGCTAGCTACTATAGCTAGGTGTGTTACAAACACAAGTTTCAGGTTGTACTTAAATTTCAAATTTCATTTGATTGTGCACTTTTATTATTATAATGTTTCATATGTAAATGTACATATTAATATATTTTTGTATTTTATACGTAGGAGCATGGTCGGTCATCATCTGCTCTGGGAACTGCGGCTACTAACATGCCTCATGTGACTTTTATGCAGGTTAGTTTCTCTTTACACTTTGTTTCTAATTGTGGAAGTTCACTTGGATTATTATTTGGGTCTGTTATGTTGCAGTCATGTAGATTAATATTGATTTTTATATGTTTTTTATAGCTTATGACTGCCAGAGAGACTCCTTCATATAGTCATTGTTACACCCATCAAGAACAAGGGAACCCCATGCGCACTAGCCTATCACCCAGCGGGCACTGGGTGCTCACCTAAGACACGCACAGGTGTCGAGTCTCTCTTTTATGTGAGTTGAGTGGGAAAACATCATCTATGATCTAAACTTAAAGGAAGTGAGTGGAAATGAGATATGCAAGCATCATAGAGCTCAGAACGACTTCTAGATCAGTGCAGTCATTCCAGACAGAAAAGTACTTAACATATTAAGAACTGAATCAAAATAGAAAGGGAAATGCACAAGGATTAAGACTCATTCCATAAACATGCATAAAACAAAACCATGAAGATATGTAAATACACCAGAATCATTACTGATCATATTCATATAAAATGGTAACCTCATTACATTCATTAGATTCATTACAAAGCATTGCAGAAAGGCAAATCAAATTCATGCATCATAACTGAATTCCTATCCTTTAACTCTCAAAATGAAAATTTAAACATCCAAGCACTTGGTACATCCATCTCTTATGTTTTATCTACCCAACCCAAACAAAGTTCCTTTGTAGAATTTCTACAGAGCTTCGCTCCCTCTTCATCTCTCTCTATATATTTTCTTTTGTGGGCACTTATATTTATACCCATCAAAAAGTGCATACCCATCCTTCTACGGCCTCAGATATGGCGCCAAGTGTCAGAATGTGGTCCTCCATGGGTGCATGATCCTTTAGTCCTAAGCTCTCCTCTCCTTGTCATGATGGTCTTCTAGAAGCTTCCATCACATGGAATATTTCTTCCTAGGCCAACCTGTCACCAAGTTAACACCTTATCCACTCTACATGCACAGTTGGGTCATTCTTTTATTGTGTTCTGCCTAAGACGCCAAATATGGCTAAGTCCCGAGACCTTGTTTTCCAACACATAACACGACTCTTCTAAAACCCTCCTAGAACCTTACCTTGCACGCCTTCTTCTTGCATGCCCATCCTTCAACCTAGGCCTTTTGTGCCCATGCACCTTTGTGTACTTAGCCAATATTTTAGGGGCCCAACATTACCCCACACTATACCTGTTCTACACCCACAGGAACACTTCTCCAATGAATAAGTAAACACAATACACTTAACGTCTTGGAAAAAGAATAAGAGAATGAAGAATTTGGAAAAGAAGAAAGAATGGGGAAGTGATGGTATTATTACAACAAGATAGGAAAATATTTTTGCAAGTCGGCCTCCAACTTGTTCTAGGCATCAACTTCATTTTGTGCTCTCTGGCATAGGTCGCAGACTAGGGTGCTTACCTCCCCAAAACCCAGTCCATCTCCTTGAGCATTCATAGTGTCAAAATTTTTTTCCAACTCCTTGCCCACGTCCTCAAGCGTGTCCATCCTTCTAGTAATATGTGGGTATAGCTCCTGTAGCTAGTTCTTGATTGTACCCCTTAGGGCCTCAATAGCTTCTAACTTCTTTTCAACCTCAGCCCGGATTCTATCCCGCTCTACTCTATTCTCTTTTTTCTTTTCTTGGAAATCTTTAAGATCTTCTTCATAGTTGGCGACCATAATACTCACCACTTTATCTATATCTGCGTAGTTTTCATATCCGGCCTCAGCGGTGGGCAGCAATCTTTAATCATTAAGGAATTTTCTATATTTAGCCATGATTTCTACTACCTTTAATTTTTCCTCCTTCTCCAGGCGCACTGCTACTTCTTCCACGGATTCTAAGGCTAGAGGTTTCCTCTCCATGGTGAGGATGCGTGTCAAGTATTCAAGGCACTCAAGGGAAGATCCATAATTTTGTGCAAGCAGAGTTAAGTCTAGATACTTCAACATAATGGCATCTGTGATGGATTCTACCTTCTTATGTAATTCGCACACCCTTTCCTTTCTTCCCTAAGTTCACACTTTATCTAAGTGCTAATTAACTCCTCCTGCTTTAAATCCTTGGCCTTCTCTTCTAGCTCTTCCTCCTTATTTTCTAGTTTTGCTTCTAGAAATTTTACCCTGTTATTTTGTTGAAAGAGCCTAGCTTCAACCTCAATTGAGACCTTGTTAAGCATGTTACATAACTTCTCATCTGAAAGCTACTGAGCATTTACCAAGGGGTTGTATCATTTTGACTTAGGCATTTTCATTAGTGCCCCCTGGCTTATCTCAAAATATGGCTCGTCAATGTGAGACTCAATTGCCCAAGATAGCATCTTCCTCATCCAAGGGTATGCACCTTCTTCATCAAATGACTTCATTTATAAGAGTTTATTTGTTGGGATTGTGCTTTGGAAGCACGTGCACAACACTTTACTGGGATCATTAATGTAGCTCATTCCATGCCTCTGGATCTCCATGCACTTTCCCCCTTTATGCGTACCCTTAGGAACATTTACCAATAGACTAGGGCCTCCCACGCTACCATGATCTTTCCCTACACTTTCTTCCTTATCTTCTTCCATCACTATATCAGCACTGTGCTCCAATTCTTGTTCTACCAAGGATTCAATGATTTTTGTTGCTTCTCTTTCGACCAACTCATTTATTTTCTCCTTCGTGAGGCTTGGAGTTTTCTGATCCTATGCGCCAACCTCTTCACTTCTTCCCATATTCTAGGTGCCTTCCTCCTCTTGGCTACTCTTGCACTACATGGAAAGGAACTAATGTTATTCTTCTTTGCCCTCTTCTTCCAAATCATGCACACTGAAAACAAGTGGTTCTTGGTCCCCTTCAAGATCATCTTCTTTATTATCATCCCTCTCACCCATGTATTTCTCCAAGATCCATGTTTCCTCCAAATTAGCTTCCTCCATCACCTTTTGTTTCTTCCTAACTGAAGATTCTAGTATAGGAGATTTAGATTTCTCTTTCTCCTTCTCTGGTGATTTCTCCTCTGCGATAATATTTTCCTATTCTGGTGCATCCTATTTGACTAGGGACCTCTTCCTACACATGTAAGTACTTGTTCTAGCACTTCTTCTTGGGGTGCCTATTGCATGTGTATCTTGGGCACTTGGTGCCTTTTTCTACATTTTTTTCCTTCTGTCTAGGTGTGGGGTTCTTCCTACCTATTGGGTCCTCAAGTATAGATACTTCACTTTTAAGATAAATGCCCTTCTCAAAATTAGGCCTTATGTGAAGGTATAATCACACTGTGGACCTCCCCACAATGGGTAGAGTCAAGGGTTTCACCATTTGGACTTCATGCAACATATAATTTTCCACCTATGAACACTTGTTGGGGTAGACCAATGTCCTGCGCATCTCCCTATGGTTCCAGTCCACCTCACTAAGGTCAAACTTTAACTTCTTGGACTCCTTGAATTTGTTAACTCCCACATGGAAGTATTGAAATATGAAGGCAAATGGGAGCTTGCACCATGGGCTCATGGTTTCATCAGTCAACTTGAACCTACCCATATAAAAGTGTTGGTATATAACGAACTCACCTTGTCCTACTATAAGTGCTGGTAGTTGTTTTGGTATTCTCCATACTACCCTGAACGCATTCCTTAAACACGTATACCAATTTTCAAGATGTTCCTTGTGAATGGATGTCATGCTATCACAAGTATATTTCTAAAATCATTTTGTAGGCGATATGTCTTCCTTTGGGTACTCCTAAACAAACTTGTCTACTGCATCTGGTACTCCAATCTCTGAAAACACAATGGTTAAGAGGACATTACCAAAGAGAATCTTATCTCCTTCCTGTGAATTAGTGATAATTTCATCTGCAATGTATGCAGACAAATTGTAGATAGTGCCCTATGATATTCTTCTACAAACATTCAACTAGGACTTGTTTACCTGTGTCCATCTTTCTTGCACGTTGAGTTTTTTTATCAGGTGCATGACCATTCTCATCACTGGGTCTTGGATATCTATGATATCAAAGTACCTTGACCCCTTTTTGTACGCATACATGGCTAGTGTTCCCTTAATTGCTTCCTTGTCACACAGGTTGTCCTCTAAGATTTCTCCCTCACAAATAAGGCCTGTGAATCTTGAACTTATTTGAGGGGTTATGTGCATCTTGCACCCCACAAAGTGAAATTGGTCTTCATGTACTCGTGACATTAGCCACTGGTAGAGGCATTCTGGATTTCCGAAGTAGGGAAACTCATATAGTTGTAATAATCCTACCTTCTCTAACTTCACCTTAACTTCATCGCTATAAATTGGTAACCCCTAAGGTGTTCTCTGGTTAGTCAGCCACACTAAATCCAATTCCATTTCCTTTTCAATCACATTCATGTGATGATTTTAATAACTTATTGCCATTTTTCTTAAGTGGGATTCCCATTCCATCCCAAGTAAAACCCCATCTAGGTACTGCATTTCTAGATACCATTCCTCATTGGTACTTGTGGTAATCTCTTGTTGTTTTCCCTTTCCCTTTCCCTTTTTAGGTGTTATTGTTGGTTTCTTAGGTGTCATTACTTGAGTTATCACTTCAACTTATCTTCCTAGCTCTATTCTTCTATCCTTTCCAAGTCCAAATCTCAAACCTATGAAGAATACTCTTTTTTTAATCTATTCCCTAGTTGTAAAACCCTTCCTGGAATATATTTTCACAAGATGATGCTTCTCCACAACTCTTCCCACACCCATGAATTACTTCCCTCCTGGTTTGCAGATCCAAACTAGTCAGTTAGTTAAATTCCTTCAACTTTTCTTCACATGGATCAACTCTGGAAACCCTAGTTCACAAAAGCTCTTCCTCTTCGTATTTGCAAAGTAAATAATGAAGTGCCCAACCTTCTATTTATATCATTTCTCACTTTTAGCATTAAATACCACTTAACCTACCACCATACTTTAACATTTAATGCATATTTTTCAAACAAACCCATCTTTAGCACCTTAACTCATGCGCCCAACCTTGATAATTCTCAAACCTTCTGGTGCACAACCAATCCATCTTGACATGAGACTCTTGTGTGCACGTAACCAGTGACGAAGGAACTTCTTCTGTCATGATTTTTTCTCTCACCTACCTCATGTTACGTATTTTCTTCTTCTTATCTTATATGTGGATCCACAATGTAGCCTTATCCTGACACGAACCATACTTTTTCACCTATCCTTGAATGCACTTCCTTCATAGGGCCATTCAACTGGGATTTCCAATGCCATCCTTCCTAGTGCTTCATAAATTGTAATTTCTTCCACCTTATTCTACCCCACACTAAAATGAGGTGTGTTCCTTTGTGAATTCACAACCTTTAAAAAGTAATGAGGTTACCGGTGCCCAAGGCACAAAACAAAACAACAATGAGAAAGGAAAACACAAGAAAAGGAACATGCAATAAAGGAAATCCTAAACTAATTGGCAATAATACCTTATTACAAAAACCAAGAAGATTTATTTACAGTAGGGCTTCAACCTACTCCCATTGAAGTGTCTTGGAAATCTCCTCCCATCCAGTACTTACAACTAGCACACACCTAAATCAAGGATGTATGAGATGATGTTGGGACCCAACCAATGTAACTTTAACTTCCCAAGATGGCACAGAAACTTGGAATCATATAATAGCACCATCTTCCCAACCTTAAACTTCTTGTTCTTAATGTGATGATCATGCCATGTATTTTATTTTGCTTTTTTATTTTTTTAGCTCCACCTAGCGAGTGATTGTCTTTCATCTAGTTGCATTAACCTATCAATTCTTTCTTCCAATGCTTTTTCATCATCTATCCCTCCTGCGCACTCTATATGCAGCGAAGGTAACATAAATTAAATTGAAAGTACAACTTCCATACCAAACACCATCAAAATGGAGTGGCCTTGCTAAACCTCTTGTAGGTTGTTTGAGATGCCTAAAGAATGGCTGATACTTTGTCATCCCAATCCTATCTACCAACATCACATATCTTAGTCAATGTGTGACTAAGTATTTTGTTAAACCTCTCAGCGGTTCCATTTGTTTGAGGGTGATAGGGGGTAGTTTTGTAGTGGGCCACCATGAATTCTGATAAAAAAATCCTAACCATTACATTGAGGAAGTGCATACCTCTATCACTTGTCAAACTTAATGGGAATCCATACCTGTTGATTATGTTTTCCCATAAAAATATAGCAACATTAGCCGTTGTACAATCCTTTGTAGATGCTACCTCTACCCACCTTGTCAAATAAATAGTGTAAGCGAGGATATACCGTGAACCAGTCCTTCGTGCCATTGGCGAGATTTTTCTGACAAATTCGATAGCCCACTTCTAAAATGGTTTCATGCTAGCTATTGGTCGCAAGGGAATTTCATCATGTTTTATAGGTTTTCCAAGGCACTGGAAATGGTCACATGCCTTGTAAAACTCAATGCAATCTTGGTAAACGGTCTCCCACCAAAGCCCTACAAGTAGAGTCTTCCACGTGGTTGCATTTCCCACATAGTGTCCTCCTGTAATCCCACCATACGCCTCTTCCATAATTGCAATGCACTCATGTTCTCATATGCATCGGTGTAGAACCTTATCACGACCCATTTTGTATAGATCTCCACTAATTAGCATGTAGGGCATGATGAGTATGTCCAACTTCTTCTCTAAAGCCTTCATTCTGACTGGTGCCACACCCATTTTGAGAAATACTACAATATATTCTAAGTCTGAGGGCACACACTAGCATAAATAGTTGTGCATCTGGCATGGTATCCTCAATGCTTTGCACGTCCTCCCTTGAATCAATTTTAGACAAATGATCAGGTCTAGAATTACTTTTTCCTAGTTTGACAACCACTGTGAACTCAAATTATTGGAACAATAGTACCCACTGACATATGTGTCCTTGTAGAATGGGCTTGTTCACCAAGTTTTTCAATTCCATATGGTCAGTGTAAAATATAAAAGGGGTTGTCAGTAAATATTGTCTTAACTTGTGAACCATGTAGATCATTGGCAGTGCTGTGTGCTTAGTTGTAGTATAATTTTACTCTGCTGGTGTCAATTTCCTGCTTGTAAAGCACAAAGGATGATCAACAATCCCTTCACTAGGATGTGTAAGTACTACTCCAATGGCGGTTCTTAAAGCATCCATATGAACATGGAAAGGCTTATCCCAAGAAGGGAATTATAGTATGGGTGCAGTGACAAGCCTATCCTTCAAACTGTCAAATACCTTCTGCTACGCCTCTCCCCAATGAAAGGAACTCTTATGTCTAAGTAACTCTTCTAAATGTGTAGAGATCTTGGTATATCCCTTGATGAACTTCCTGTAGTACCCCATATGCCCAAGAAATCCACGCACTATGCTTTGACTAGTAGGCTCCCTCAATCCTACAATTACTGTAACTTTTGTGGGATCTACTAGTAGGCCCTCCTTACATATGATGTGCCCCTATAATGTTCCAAATGGGGTAGTAAAGACACATTTCTTAATGTTAAGGGATATCCTCAACTGTCGATACATTTCAAACACCAGCCATAAGTGGTCATAACAGTCCTTCACTAACCCATATACTATCCAGTCATCTATGTAGACTTGAAGGAATTTATGGATGAAATCCTAGAAAGCTTGTACCACAATGTGTGAGAACACAATAGGTGCATTATTCAACCCAAAAAACATGACTATATAGGGAAAAAAACCCCACTCAGTGGAGAAATTCATCTTCATTTGGTCCTCGTTTGCAATCCTTACCTGGTGATAGCCCAAGAATCCATCTGATAAAGAATAGACCTCACGCCCTACTACTCCCTCTAAGATTTCTTTAGTAAATGGGGTTGGGAAAGGATCAATGATACATACTACATTCAGGTTCCTGTAATGAACACAGATCCTTATCCTTCCATCCTTCTTGATGCTAATTACCATTAGAGTTATCCATTCTGACTCTTCAACAGCTTCAATAATGCCCGACGTTATCATCTTATCTATTTCTTCTTTGACCCTCATGTGTAGGTTAGGATTCATCTGGTATGGTATTTTCCTGACTGGGCACATACCTTACTTCAGCTTTATTCTCATCTCCCCCAAGGAATGGTGGATGCCTTTAAGCTCATGATACCCGTGTGGGAAGAAATCCTCAAACTCATGTAAAAGATCAATGATCTTAGAGACTTATTTCTCTAACCAATAATCTCTGATGATATCCTCTTTAGGTTCCTCTTTTGAGCTGATGTTAACATTCTTTATCCTTAAAGGTTCATGATAGGTGCATGCATGTTCATCAACACTTTCTAACACCTCACACATCCCCATAGAATGGTCAACATCTAAGTTTTCCATTTCTTCTCCATCAATAACATACACCATATTTCTTTTTTAATTTCCCAAACACATGTCCTCAAGCTGTATCTCTTCTATTTCTTCTTCCTCAAAGTGTGCCTCCAGGATAGGTTCTTGTAGCAAATCTTGTATTCTCTCTTCCAATATAGCACTATCCCCTTATATAAGGTGTTTGAGAGCCTAAAATGCCTTATGTACTGATGAATTTATACTCTAGTACTCAAATATTTGAATGAGGTCAACCACCAATTCTTACCAATTATCAGTTTGGTGACACATCTCTAAGTGGATATACCACGTGTGTGCACAACCCTACAAGGTGGAGTATAACTTGTGAACCCATAATGAAGGTGGTAATGCTTCTACGTTTCCCATCCAGGCTGTCTCACATGCTTGGATATGGAAGGAAGCAGTCTCCTTACCATGGTATTCTTTTATAGTTGTTGGTGCATTGCTTCTTCAAAATCTTATGGAGAAATAAATTTTCACCTTGCATCATTCCAAGAGGTTATCCCGATGTGTCACCCACTAGCATGTAGAATTTATGAGTAGGACGTACCTTAACATCCCCCTTCATTCATTTTCCTCCTTCCACTAAGCTTCCATCTCCTAGAAAAACACCTCAGGGAAGGCTCCTCATGAGTACTTAGGTATCTCCTTTCCTCCTAGGTGCCAGATCGTATGCGCCTTTGTCACCAATCCCCTCAAATGCCATCTGATTAACTCATAGGTTCCATGCACCTATTTTTCACATGTTATACTAGTGGTGTAATTTAGGGACTGAGCATCCTCAAACTGGATAACTCCCTCTATAGGATGTGTAACGCCTTGATTTTTGTAAGTTATCTTGGTAATTACTTTCTTGATGTTGTAACTGCTGAAATGAAGGCAAACATGTTAAGATATATATTTTTTGATCTTAAGGGAATGTGTTGCTAATCTGGATTCTTGCATACTATAATTTATTTGCATGGGACATTAGTTATTGTTACTTGTGTGTTTGCTGATGTGACAACAAATTGTCGTATGCTTGTTGAACTCTTTATGTTGTGGCCTTCTTGTAATCGCTTTGTCGATTTACTCTTGAACTGAATTGAAGGTTGATATAAATGTGCAGCACCTGATTACAGGTATGAACAGTTGGCACGTAGATGCCAATGGAAAAGGGTTCGATTCACGGGTCTGAGGAATGTCGGGATACGGGTGGCTCAGGCATGTTAACATGGGACAGAATGTCCTGTACAATGTTGAAATTGGAAGTCAGTCGGGAAGACTTGACTGGAAGTTGATTTGTTATGTGTTAGATGTTAGAGGGAATTAGATACTAATCTAACCCTAAGTTCTACCTTACATCCTAAAACTACTATCCTAAGTGGATTTTTGAATTATATAAAAGGTGAAAATAGACCTAAGTTCTATTAACCTAAAGACTAGGCTATGACCTAGGTCGAACACTAATATGAATCCTAAACTAATCCTAACCTAGAAGGGGACGCACAGACCCATGGGAAAGGATAAGGATGAAGGGTGTTTAATGGAATTAATGTGAAGTCCTTACGTGGATAGTGTCAGTTTGGCGGGAACAGAGAAAAAGCTAGAGGTATCTAGTGGTCATGGAACTAAATTTGGTTTTGCATGCAAAATTCGAATTTGATGGTTCGCCAACCCAAGTCGGCGGTGGCGTGAGAAAATAGGAAAAGGCAGAGCCTTTAATGTATTTAATTTTTTTAGTCTTCATGACCAGTCCGCCTTGGAAAGAGTTTGGAGGAAATTTTGATTGTTTATTGTGTTTTCTCGGGTTTTTGAGAAGTTACTCTGCATTTGCTTTTGCTTGGTTCAGTCAAACCAGATTCATTTGGGTTTTATCACTACTTCTTTGGAAATCAGAGGCTGTTGCTGAGCCTGTAGAGGAAGGTGATTGTTGGGAAGCTCGTGCTATCGCCGTGGAAGGAAACACCTTTTGTAGACGTGGTTTTCTTCGAGTTTCGAGGAAGAAATTGTAGGCATGTTAAGCCCTTCTCTTTAAAACACTTGCTTTACTTAAGCGTCTCATTAAAACAACCCTGCTCTTGGGTTTTGGGTTTATTCGATTTTGTTGTCATTATTTGAAATGATATGGGTGGAATTTTTTCTTGCTGTTGTGTTTGATCTGTCTTTTCATGAATTTGAGTAGGAAATACGAACTTGTTGTGTGGGTTTGTTTGACAGTTTTGGAGAATTCGAAATGGGTATTTTTCTCTGTTAATGTTTATATGAAAACGGTACAAGTAGTATGAGTTGTTCTCATTGCTGTGTAATCATTCTTTTGTTATATGAACTTGAATGATGAAATCTGTATAGACAGTAGGAGTTGTCTTTCAGTGTTGAGCAATTGTTCTTTTGCTATATGAATTTAAGTAATAAAAACTGTACAAGATGTGCGAGTTGTTTGATGTTGTTTCTATACTGAAATCTTTAAAAAGGAAATAAGATCCTTTTCCTTCTACTGTTTTGGATTTTGATGGAAATAGCATTTGGGTTTTATTTGAGCTTATGAACTCGATTTGAAGGAAGTAATGGTAATATTTTTATTGCTGTTCCTTTTTCTTGCATATGAAATGAATGAATACGTTTTGGGTATTCGTGATAGTAGGAAAAGTTAACTGTTTTCCTTCTGAACTTATTAATGAAGGGTGTTTCTCCTTCCTGTGAGGATAGGATGATTTTGTTGTGTGTTATTGATGCTGTTCGGTCTTCCTGTTTAGATTGTAGTCGCAATTACCAACTCGGCTTGTATTTCTGTGCAAGTAAATGGAAAAATATAGAAATTTGGTTTGCTGCTTGAGTCTGTCCTGACTGTACCAAGCTTATGTATCTAATACCCTATACGGGTTTGCCTTGATAGAGGTATTGATATATGAATATTATATTTTGAGTTCTGTACCTCATTAAAAAAAAGGAGAATGTTGTTTTTGGAATTAACTGTTGATCGAGATAGAACTCGAATTGGATATTCATTGTTTGTGGTATATTGGATTGAAACTGTACAGGCTATGTGAGTTTGCTTTTCAATGTGAATGATTGTTCTGTTATCTTTATAAGTTGAGCTGTCATGCTTAGATAAACATGATTTGGGTGTTTTTATTTCATTCTGAGAAAAATGATTGTTTCTTATTGAAATTATAGGGAAATGAATTCTTCTTCTTTCTGTTGTTTTCGATTTGAAAGAAACAGTAATTTGGGTTTCTTTGATCACTTGGATTCGGCTTGATGGAAATGACAGTGATATTTTGATTAATTTCCTGAGTGTTGTGTTTTTCTATACAAACAGAATATTGAAATTGTTTCATGCAGATTTTGATTTTGCACAGTCATTTATTAAGAAATGAAATCGACCTGGGTAGTTCTAGTTGAGTTTGAAGAAAATGGTTGTTTTCTTATTTGAATAGTTAAAGGATTGAATTCTTCTCTTTTTTCTGTTTGAATTCTGGAAATAGCATTGGAAGCTTTACTGTGCATATGATTTGGTCTTGCTGTAGGTAACAGCAATGTGTAAATTGTTATTATGAAATGTATGCGTTCATGGATATAGAAGGTCATATGAATAAGTGATTGTGTGATTGTATAATTGTTTATTTGGTTAAAAATATAGTGAAAGAAGTATGGAATCTTCTAGTACAGCAAGTACATAGTATGCATCCTTATACTGCTTGTTCTATGATAAATACGATGTTGTACTAACCTGTTTTTGGGTATTCGTATGAGCCTGATTTAAATGAAGTATTGATAAGGATGATAAATTCATCCTTTTTTCGTTTAAAGTTGATTATGAATGAAATTATTCTTGCTGCTGGAAAGTGAATTCCGAATGGATTTTGTAAGTTTCACTCTGAACTGTTATCTTGATTTGTGTCTCGATTGGATTCAATTTTTAGGACAGTCATGAGGAAAGAAATAGGAATTGTGCATGGATAACCTGGAAAAATGATCTTTTCTCTTTTCATATAGTTGGAAATCTGTAATCATTTAAGAACGAATTTTGTATTGCTTGGGTATGAGCGATTATATTTATTGTTTTTTGCTTTCTCGTATGTACTTGATTGCTTGGAATCAAATGAGATACATGAACTGAAAGGGAAGTAATTGGTTTACATTTCAGTTAGTTATATCCTTTGCATTTATTACTAATGAAAGGAATGGAAAGGATAACAGTTATGTTATAACAGCAGTATGTTACTTATATTCCTAGTTCTTACAAATGTTGTAATATGGAACTGTTGGAGGAAATTGCGTCTCGCATGGTTATGTGGGAAATAGGACAAAAATTCTTTGGCTGATTGGGATGGTATTTTGATGGTTCAGTTGTTATGCTGTCCATTCTTTTGATGCTTAATTCTTGATTGATGTTCATACTGTCGTTTCATAAAAGCAGGGTTCTTTTATTGAGACAATTAATTGAAGCACCTCATTTTAATGACAAGTGCTTAATATGCTCAGTTCATTGAACTGACCCGTGTAAGCAATTTTACAAATGGAATTTGATAGAACGAAGACATGGCTGTTTTCCTGATGCTTCTTTTGATTATTTGAAGATGAATTGTATTTATTAGTTATTATTCCTCTACGAGGAATTATGAAAAGAAGAAAGTACATTCTTCTATCTATGAGTTGTAATGATGTTTTATATAAACAAAGTCCAGTCAGTTGGATTGGAAAATGTATGGATTATGAAATGGATTGATGAATACAAATACAAGTGTGATATTTTAATAACTATATCAGTTTGATATTGTTGATTAAATTGGAAATATAATGTTATTTCTTGATTTGGATTTATTTAATTGTCCTTGGATGGATGTTAAAAAGGAATCGATATCTATTCTTACCTAAATGTAACTTTTAAGTTGAATGTGCAATTAGTTCATACTTGGGTAAAGATGAATTTTTAATTGACATTAAAAAGGATTAGGAAGAATATGATTCCATAACTGATAGGTATTTAGGATTAGCTTGGAAGCTAAGGAATATCAATTAACTTAGGAGTAACCAAACTTTGTTTTTGAACTCCATTAATAACTTCGTATGTTAAATTTAGAAAGAAAGGATATGGGATAAATATATCCAGAGCTAATGGACCTTAACTATGTAAGGTTAAGGAGAATAAATGAATACATTTATTGGGAATTAGACCTCGTTTAAATGACGTCTAATAAGCTAGAATTCTAAATTTAGTTACAGTTGTGAAAATCTTGGTTAAGTTTAATAGGTTAAACTTATCACGTCCATCAGTAACGGGCTACTTAATCCAATGATTAAGAAGAGAACAAAGTAGGGAAAATGCAACCCTTCGGTAAGAAGGAGAAGATGTATAGCAACCTAGAAGACAGATTTAGTCTCTCTTAGCTACATACAACTGTGACGGGAATGAGGATAAAGGATCAGCATGGTTGCTGAAAGTTGATCTTAAATATTAAGATCATATCCAAATCACTTGAGCAGGATGTGTACTCTCGATGGGAGGATTCCATAGGACATTGACATATGCCAGCTATAGCACAGTGTCTTCATGAAGACAAGGTCTTCATGACAACACAATGTTATAGCTGACATATTACAATGCCCTCCCGAATTAAATCATCAAGAATACATAGGCTGAATGTGAAGTTCTTGGTTGGAAATAGGAGTATGATCACGTATACGGAGTGACTTCGGAGGACTAAAGATAACTAGACACACGGAGTCGTGGGGAATGACACCATATGTCTACGTATCTTTAGTCACCATGAGTGCCTTCCTATATTTGTTCATATTACTAGTTGGAAATTGGAAGTTTGAATCTGAATTTAAATTTAAAGGACTGGTAGGAACCAGGAAAGACCATTCTAGATAACAGGTGAAGTGAGGTGAAGGACGTATTCCATTGGTGTGTATCACATCCAGGAATATGATCATGCAAAGCATGTGAAAATCTTTGGCCAAAGTATTGCAAGTGCTGGTTGCATTTTCCTAATCACTTAATTTAAGATGCAGGATGTTAGATGAATATCAGTAACAGATATTCAGATAGGCTTCTTAAATGGATCACTTCGATAACTGGAAATAGTTAAGAGAACTTGTATATATAATATACTATGCATGAACGAACATGAAGGATTGGTAGTTGCTGAGTCATGAAATGAAAGATCGTTGAAACTCTGAGCCATGAAAATGGGAGATCGGCAGTTCTTCGAGTCATTTACAGTAGCATATAGAATCTGTTATAAGATTGAATGGCATTGAATGTGTGTTCCATATTGTAAATATGCGAACAGGGAACATTAGTTTTAAAAGAAAATTGTGTGTTCCAAACTGTGTTGTTTGGGCAGAGAACAATTATTAAAACTTGAACGTGTGTTTGAATTATATAATTCATAACAGAGAACGTTATATAAAAAAAATAAAATTCCCTTGTTCTAGTATCTTAAAATGGGGATGTTACAAGATGAATTGTCTCTAGTTCCCTGATTAAGAAAACATATATTCTATCCAAGAACTCTTCTCCCAAAGGTTCAGTATAGGGTGTTGATTTCCCATCAACCAGGAGTATGATGACCCATTCCTCCTCAATTTCAAAGCTTATGTATCCCTTGTTGAATCGAAGATCCACATTGTTCTTATAGCACCATGGGTGCCGAAGTAGTGTTGGGAAATTGTCTGCCTTGGCGAGAACCAAGACTTCGAAGTCCCTAGTAAACTTATCCCCTTGAATGGTGATAGTTTCATCCTTCAAGACACCGATGGGAATTTCCTTTTTTTCATCGCCATATACAAAACATTCAATGATGGATGTAATGCAAGTCTTCCCATCTGATTCCATGCATCCAAGGTGAGAACATTGACCTCTGCACCTGTGTCAGTGAGGATATTACTAAGGAGCCATCCATCTATGACCGCATTTAACGTGATCTCCCTATTATAGTCAAGGCTGTGAGGGGGAATGTTTGCATGTAAGACCTACCTCTCGTACTTTTCTCTAGCACATGGTACCTTCTCTCTCAACCATGCTCCTAGAAAGGAAATAATATTCTCTTGCCTTAGAATTTTACATACTTCTGTGACCTCATCCAGGGCATCTTTTGGAAACTCGACCTTCCTTCTTTGCTCCTCCCTCCTAGACTACTCTTTTAGACATTGGATTTATTCTTGTAAACTTCGAATGATGTCCATGGTTTCTTGATATACCTACTTTTGATGTGCATGGTCTGGGTACTTCCCATGTATCACTCTTTCCCTTGAAACTAGGTTCTTCTACCGTGGCATTTCCTTTCACACACACGGCCTCTACTCTTGTTGTTACCATAAAAGTTCCAAGTCTGCATCACGTGTCACCTATGCATCCATTGTGTGTCAGCCTTCTTGATGCTTACCATTTCAGCACCCTTGTATTTTCGGTGCTACTGACTCATATGCTCAAACAAATCAGGGTACTACTCCTCATACTTTTTCTTCTTCCCGCACTATGAAGACTGCAACAAATCTAGGCACTCACGCTTGTAGTGGTCTGTAGACCCAAAATTAAAATAAGTTCCATGTGGGAACTCACTTCTTCCTCCTCTGCGGTTACCATGACCATGGAATCCTCCACGAAATCCCCTTTTGTGTGTGCCTTCATCTGTGTGCTCCACATAACAGTGATCATCACCCTTAGAACTACTAGCAATGCTGGTCTATCACACACAATGATCAATGGCCTCATGGATATGATCAATAAGCCTACAATCCTTAGTATCATGGGTTATAGAGGTATAAATATTACATTATCAAGATACATTCTTCTGAATTACATGTTTTTATAAGGGAAATCTAATCGCATCATGGTCCCCATGAAAAATCTCATAGTTTACTGCTATGATGCGTACTGTCTTCTGGGGGAAACTATCTTTGGTATGCCCTTATACTTCACATTTTGTACACCACATTCCACTGTGAGTCTCATGAGTTGAGTTTGTAGATAATTTTTCCAACTACTTAGCCATAGCAGTTATTTGAGTTTATAGGAATGGGCTTACCCTAGTGTCAACACTACCAACAACTTCAACGCGTAGGGTAGCTTCCAACACCTAGCGCGGGTCTATAAAAGTCTTATGAGATAAATCCCTTCTAAAATGGGTTATCAACTCTCCAAAAAACCATTGAGAATGTTATGAACGGTGAATTTCATATGAAAATTTTGACAGGAGAGTCTTAAACCATGCGTGATACTCCCATACACTCTCTTCCATTCCCTGTTAAATATCCTTAAGGGTGTTGATGCTCTTCTATTCAACCTCAGGGATGTGGAATTCTACTAGGAAGGAATTTTTAAACATGGTGTAATCTACCACCATCTAATGGGGGTCATACATCCTATACCAACTATGCACACACCCTTGCAATTTCATTGCAAACTGGATGGCCTTTCGCTCTGGGGTTGTAATCCCCTTTGCATACCATAACAGCTCATACTTGTGGACATACTCCACAACATCTTCAATACCTCTGTAATCTAGAAAATGTAGAGACATCTCAAAGAATAATTGAGGAGGTGGTTGGGGCAACTTTTCCTCCTGATCAAGTTCCTTGGTTTCCTCTGGTGTTTCCTCCTCCACCAGATCCACTAGATCCACCAAGTCATATGCCCCTAGATCCACCAATTCCACCTCTAGATCCACCAGTAGCTAGTAACAAGCCTGAAGTGGTCATGCCTAAGGTCCCCAACATCCCACTAAAATGTTTACCATCCATCTGTGAGATTGTGCCACTACCATATGTGTATCCCATGCTAGTCCCTGATGTGTTACCCAGCCTGTATTTTTCTTTCTTGTCCAAAATTCCCTCAAATACTGGAATAAATATGCATACCATAAAAGTTGAATGGAAATTATATCTCCCTAGGCATGATCGTACTTGGTCCACTGAGACCAACTGGGTCAGCAATACTCCTTCCTTGATCTAGAAAACCAAGCGCCAGGGTCTAGTCACCTATGCGGTTTAGATTCATGCCAACGAATCTTCTCTCTCCATGTGAATGAACACTCATTAGAACGCTAAAGGGTCTCTCTTACACACTTGCCAAGAAATGGGGTAAAATACTGCTCAGGTTCACTTCCCTCTGCGTGAACCTCAAGCCTTCCCACAATGTTCTGCCTCCCATATATCATCACACTTGTACCTCAAACATTATCTTAGCAATTTCCTTTCCATGCATCCCTCACTATAACTTGGTCATCTCTCCTACCTTTCTTTCCTCTGCTGTCGGCAAATGTTTTCCCATCCTTCCTCCACTCTATCTTCCTCCCCACACTCAAAACAGTTTAGCCGATAATCAGATATTCCTTTAAACCTCAGGTAATTATCAATATCTTCCTTACTAGAGGGAAACATGTAGAAATGATCCTCGGGGCTCATGGTAGAAAAATCAAAATAAGTGATTTCCAGACAATGACTTGTAGAATACCATACTCTAGAGTGTGCTGGCCCACACAGGCCACCTTTCCACCATCATCCATAGCATGAGTCCATTTCAATCTGCATCCTACAGTCCTATAGTATTACTTCTCGGTCCACACAATGCAAGCTTCAACACCAACTTGATCTAGATGCATATGTTGGAACCATTCATACAACTCTACTACAACGCAATAGAAAAAATTCATACAATCATGGCAGAGGTCGCATTCTACCATCTACTGCAGCAAATTAGGTCCATTTTCAAATCTCTAAGAAAATTCTTCCTCCGTGCTCTTGAACCATGATTCAAACCTTTCCAAAGTAAATTCTTTGTCCTCACTTATTTTACATCAGATCATGATGTTGCCATTTCCCACTACAATTCAAAAAGAGGTCCTCAAAATGGAACTAAATGTATCTTGTTACAACCCAACCAAATCAAGGGAACGCCCATGCCTTTCTACCTACCATATCACCCAGCAGTGCTGGGCACTCATCACCCGCGGCAGTGCGGGTTTTCCGAGTCTCCTCTTTTATTTGTATTTGATGGGAACCTAATCGATGATGTGAACCTTAAAGGAAAGTGAGTGGAATTAGAATATATACAATCATAGAGATCTAAACACTTTCTAGATTCATTGTAGTTCATCTGAGATAGAATTACTTAAACATAATTAAGAAACGGAATCAAAACAGAAAGGGCAATGTATACGGATTCAGCTCTTCCCATAAACATGCATAAAATAGAACCATGAAGATAATGTAATGCACTAGAATCATTACTGATCATATTCATATAACTAGTACTTGTTATCCCAAATTTTCCTCCAGTAAAATTGATCAAACACAACCCCAGACATGAAGAAATTCAAGAAATAGTCCTGTCGAACAAACCCATGCTTCAAATTTAATGAACATGTTACAGATAGGGTCTAATATAGAGAAGCATGATTAGGGAAAGAAGAAAACAGTGTTGAAGAAGCAAGAGGCTCAAAGGAAAAGAAACAAAGAAGGCTCAAAGTCTTCAGGCTCTACAAATGATTCAGAACAAGAACCAAAAACAACTAAGTATGGAGGAGAAAACGAATTGCTGGCCAAGTGTCCAAATACACACCTCCAAGGATTT